>JBBPBX010001346.1:0-50933 GCA_038048925.1 Garcialebias charrua
CTCTTTGCCCCACTCCCCTCAGGACGGAGGTTGAGGAGCATCAAGTGTAGAACCACTAGACTGAGGAACAGCTTCTACCCTGAGGCTGTTAGACTCATGAATAAATAAAAATAAAATTAAAATAAACACTGCAAAATATCACATCATGCTGATGCTGATATGTTTTCTTGTTGCTGTGTTCATCTGTGTTCATCTGTGACCATCTGCTCATACAAACTCATGTTCGTGCTGCTGTTTATTCCCACTATATTAGGCTTAGTGTATTACTAGTTGATGTTTTTCTTAGTTAGTTCTCGATGTTATTACTGTTTTTCTCTTTCATTTGTTGTTGGATGTAACTGGGACCTCGTGTACATAATCTCGTTTTCATCTCATGTACCACATGCGGTGCAAATGACAATAAAGACTCTCTGACTCTCTGACTCAATTTGCTTACCGGTAATATAAAACATTATTATTTTATTTCATAATGGTGTTTTCCATGATGGCTTATTTATTTCATAACCATAAATTATCATAAATAATGATAATAATTATCAGGCGTTTCTTGTAAATGAGCCCTCGATCGAGGCTCAATAGGATTAACCTAAATAAAGGTTGAATTAATAATGGAGTTTTTCATGATGGCTATTTATTTCTAAATGAAAAAGAAAAAACAATAATGATCTTGGATACTTTCATAATGTTTTATTTGTTTATTTAATTTTGACCATTTTGGTGTTCCATATCAAACAAGCGATGAGTTTGGGTGAAGTTTTCCTCTTTGTTCTGGAAGTTTCAGTGGGTGGAGTACACAGCTCATCTGAACCACTATCCCGGAGGTGATTGCTGATATTTACACCCTACCTGGCAACCCGCAAACGGCATTCAGGGGGCGGAGCTAGTAGTGACTCACTACTAGTGAGTCAGCTTCTGTTCTGTCTGTTTCTGGAAGATACCGCATGCGTTCAACATGGAGAAAGTAAGTACCGTGCAAGTTCTGGTGTGCTAATCATAGATTATTATTTTATCTCACGTAATAAGTACAGATTGTGTCTCTGCTAGCTTTAAGTTTAAGTACTCGCTAACAGAATGTTGTACGTTGGCGTCGCTAATCTGCTTTTTACACAGACCACTGTTTCTTAGCTTGTTAGCTTAGCGTCATGTAATGACTGTAGCCATTGACATTGATTTAGCTGAGTTTGCTTTAAGGTACGACACCAAACATGTCGGACACACTTTGAAATGCAGCTAACCTACGATTTAAAATGAACTGGACTGTGTTGTAGGGTGACGGGTCAGTTGTAGCTAACTAGCATCAGGGTAGCGACAAAGTGGTTTCGCCAACTGTTAACTGAAGCTAATGTCCAGAATCACGGCTATTTTTTAGGTGTTTAAAGTTTGACTGCTGTTGTTGCCACAACCGGAACGTTTGAAATAAAATGTGGCTTATTATAATGACATGTTGTTGGCCAAGCTGTGTTCTAGCACCCTGCACATTAGTGAAGTAACTCGATTTAGCAGATCTCTGTGCAACAACCCAGTTCATCTCATAACCGCTGGGATGTGGACTTTAAAAGTTACTCTTACATTATTTTTGTAATAAAAAGTGACAGACCAGTCGGACAGGCTCAATTTTGTGCGTTAAAAGACTGCTGGTGGTATGTTTGGCCCTTGTTTAGCCCTCAGACCGGAGGATCTTTCTAGATGCACCACCGTCATGGCTCCTGCCGTTAGTCGTCACAAACTGTCGCAACTTCTCGAAGTTTCCAATTAGAGTTTTCAAAGTTTGTTTGTGCTGCTGACATTTATTGAAGAACTGAAATTATGTTTTTGTTACAGGTACAACAAAACATACAAGTTGTGTTTGTCACAAGTTAAGATTTTATGTAAATTTGAGCAATAATTTTCATATTTTTGTCCAGGTTTTGATCATGTGGAGAAACATTTTATATCTCAGCCTGTAGTTTATAACACCTGCTGTGTACATACCATAATTTATTTTACTAGGATCTTGCAGCACACGTTATGACATCTGTGGTGCTTATGTTACCATGCATTTTATGAGATGAACTGTTTTGCTGCCTTTTGTTTCTCTTTGAGGAAATGTTGGCACTTAAAGGAGCTGTATGTAACTTTTCTAACAATATATTTCTAACATATTTATTCACTCTGTCACTACCTCCTGACATACTGATTTTAGACAAGTAATCTCTGAAAAAAACTATTGTCCCCTTGCTTCTCTAAAAGCATTTCTAAAAAGCCACAGTGACACGCCGTTAACCAGCCAATAAAAACAGAGCTTGAATTTGAATCAGCCAATAAAAACAGAGCTTGAATTTGAATTTCAGCAGAGCAAGGGGGAAAAGAGCCATATATGGCCCTGAGGGGGAGGGACCAGAAACGTGTCTCTGTTCAAAATTTTCCAAGTTCCAGCGTGTTCCAGAAATTACATACTGAACCTTTAAGTTGTAATAATTTCTTAATGCATACTTTTAAAACGGCTAATATTTGTGGCAGTGAGTTAATTAAAGCCAAAATACAACTTAAAGCTTTACATATTTTGAAGTTAAATACAGCAAACCTACGAACGAGTTCCGGACCTAAGGACCGTTCGCAGCTCGATTCTGCCGTAGCTCGAGGGTGAAAATAACGTCTTGTTCGTAGGTCCTGATTTCGTTCGTACGCCGCGGAAATAACGCTAACGGAGCGCTGCACACACATTTATCGGCATGAGACTGAACAAGCGGACATACTGGGCCATAAACATGCACAGAACTTTATTTACAAACACTTATCTAACACATTACACCACACATTCATCCATAAACACACACAGTAACTGTACAGCATGTACAGTAGTGTACAGTAATGTAAACATTGCTATTCAGCACAGCACATTCAATACTGTAAAATTATTACAGAATAAAATAATTAATTAATACAGAATAAATAAAAATATAATTTCTTACTTTGAGATGGTCAAAGCCGACATCTTAGGTTGTCGGCGAGCGAACCGCGGCTGCTGCTGTCGCCCGTGTTGCTTCTGTGTTTAGCCAGGCCATGCGTTGATGTTGTCGGGCCGAGCAGTGCGGCGGCTCGGCGAGCGATCCGCGGCAGCTGCTCCAGGCCTGTGTTGCTTCTGCTAGCTGCGTGTTAGCCAGGCCATGAGCTGGTGACTGAGCGATCAGCGATCGATCCGCGGCTGCTGCTCCAGGCTGAGACGTCCACAGAGTTCACAGAGCGATTCCAACTAGTAATTTATCCATATGAGGCAATCCTGGAACAAACAGTCCTCACAGCCAGCTGCCGGGACCACACAGACCTACCTAACATGGCTGCCGGCCGGGGCATTTCCTGGAACGGCCGGAAGTTGCGCATTTATGATGATGAAAAATGATCATTTTTATTACAAATATTATTTATAAAGCCTTTAAAACAACCACAGCTGCAACAAAGTGCTGTACACATGAAATTAATAACATTTAAACACACACAAAAAAGTATTTCATATTTTTATTAAATTACAGGTGGTCCCCGACTTACGAGCGAGTTCCGTTCCTCCGAGTATCTCGTGAGACGAAAATCTCGTAAGTCCGTACAGACCTTTATATAACACAGGAGCCGACACTGAACACGTACATGTAGGTAATGAAGTTATCAAGCGCTTCGGCTATCCTAACACACCCTATAATAAATAAATAAAAAACAGTACTTTACAGGTACAGTACAAAACAGATAAATAAAAATATAATTTCTTACTTTGAGCTGATCAAGCTTGTCTCGTCTGTTAGCACGTCGGAGCTCCATACATTCTGCTGCTCTAACGTGGTCCAAACTGTTTAGAGGAAGGACTGTTAGCTTGTTAAGTCCATACATTTGAAGCCATAAAAGGAGTTTACTTTAATAAACTTACCGAAAGCCGTTTCTCCGCGGTGTTCGTTCATCCAAAACAAGCTGACCGCGTTAGCTGTTGTTAGCCACCGCCATTAGGCCTGCACTCATTAGCTCCGTGCTAACGAGTCCATCCATCCAAAAAAGGCTGTCGGAGCTGCTTCTCCACGTTAGCTGAATGTCCATCCAACATCTTGGGCTGCTAGGCGGACATCGAGGCGAGCTCCCGGCCGTCGGTTCGGTTCTGGTAGGGGTCCGCTTAGCAATTAGCATAGCCTTAGCTTAGCCGATGAGCTAATGTTGTCGTGCGGGGCCTTTTTGGGAGCGATCGCGGAGGATCGCGGCTGTTGCTCTAGACCAGACACATCTACAAAGTTCACAGAGTGTTTCCAGCTCATTTATCCGTATGAGGCAACCTCTGATTGGACGCACGGTCCTCGAAAACCAGCTCCCGGGCGCAGATGGCCCCTTTCGCCGTCATGTCGGCTTGGTGTCACCATCCGCTTAGGTCCGCTCGTTATTTGTCAGGTGGGGGAATTTGGGAGTGATCGCTAATACAGTACAGAGAACACTAAAAATTGAAATAAAACATAAAAATAACAATCATACTTTTTTTATAAAGCCATTTAAAACGACCACAGCTGCAACAAAGTGCTGTACACATGAAATTAAGAACATTTGAAAAAAAAAAATAATAATATTTTTATTAATTATGATAATCTCGTAAAGTCGGATCCTCGTAAGTCCAAACGCTCGTAAGTCGGGGACCACCTGTATTAAATATGATACGTTCGTAGGTCCAGGTTGCCGTAGGTCACATTCATGTTGTCAATCAAAGTTCGTACTTGTTTAGTAGTTTGGGACAAAATAGGAACATAAATATGTGCCACTGCCAAGTAAAAGTGTAAATAAATATATCTTATAACCCTGTCTAATAGAGATGTTGACCTAAGCTTTTGTTTAAATTTTTATGGTTTGCATGCTGGTAAGTGGTAACTGAGAGATTAAATTATTTTTTTTATCAGTACTTGTTCACCATAACTTATTAATCAAATAAACAGTCTTTATAGTCAGTAATTGGTATTTTTCCTCATACTATTACAGGTAGTCCCCGAATTACGAGCGCTCTGATCTGCGAGGTTCCAGACTTACGAGCTGCGAATTTTTGGAAAAAACGAAAAAAATACTGAGTTTTCATGTGTTTTTTCACTACAGTTAGCAAGTTAAGCATATAAACACACGTTTCCGATCATTTTTATGCACTCAAAAGTAGTTTTTAGATGAAAATAGAGTGTTTTTAGGTGCGCTGGCGAAATTTACGAGCGGACTTCCGGGTTGAATTTTTGGAAAAAACGAAAAAAATACTGAGTTTTCATGTGTTTTTTCACTACAGTTAGCAAGTTAAGCATATAAACACACGTTTCCGATCATTTTTATGCACTCAAAAGTAGTTTTTAGATGAAAATAGAGTGTTTTTAGGTGCGCTGGCGAAATTTACGAGCGGACTTCCGGGTTGAATTTTTGGAAAAAACGAAAAAAATACTGAGTTTTCATGTGTTTTTTCACTACAGTTAGCAAGTTAAGCATATAAACACACGTTTCCGATCATTTTTATGCACTCAAAAGTAGTTTTTAGATGAAAATAGAGTGTTTTTAGGTGCGCTGGCAAAATTTACGAGCGGACTTCCGGGTTTACGAGAGAAATGGCGGCCGTTCCAAATTACGAGATTTCCGGTTTACGAGCGCCTCCTTGTGACGGATCTCGCTCGTAAATCGGGGAATACCTGTACTATTATGGTAAATGGAGCTTACTTATAAAGTGCTTTCCAGCCCCCTATGAGAGGCCCCAAAGCGCTTCACAGTATCAGCCATCCACCCATTCATACACCGGTAGTGGTAGCCTGCCATGCAAGGCACCAGCCAGTCCTACCGGGAGCAACTCGGGGTTAAGTGTCTTGCCCAGGGAAACGACGAGGTATGCAGTGACCGGGGATCGAACCTAAGGTCCGGAGCCGGCTGTCCTGCCTCTACACCATCTCGTCCCCTATTAAAACAATGAGTTATTGAATTTTAACTACAAATGCAGGTAGCCCTCTAGTTACGTCAGGGATAGGGACCTACGTGTGTGACTTAGGTCGATTTTGTCGTACCTCGCGGACCAAAAACACATGCCTATCGTAGGTCCGCGTTTCTGACATAGGTCGCGGTTATACCGCTAACGGAGCGCCGCACACATATTTAATGGCATGAGACTGAACAAGCAGACATACTAAGGCCATAAACACGCACAGAACTGCACAACAAATAAAAAATATAATGTCTTACTTTGAGCCGGTGGCCCCGACTGCCAGGCGGACATTTGCGGCGAGCTCCCGGCCGCAGATGGATCCTCCGCGGCATGTCGGCTCGGTGTCTTCGCCTGTGTTAGCTGCTTTGTTAGCTGCTGTCGTTAGCATGTCGGGCGGCGTTGTGGCCGCCGATCGCGGGGCGATCCGCGGCTGCTCCTCCGGACCTGAGACGTCCACAGAGTTGACCGAGTGTTTCCAGCTCATTTATCCGTATGAGGCAACCCTGATCGGGCACACGGAGCCAGCTGACAGTAGCCTCCGGAGCTCCATTGACCGCAGTACAGTTGTAAAATGGCAACCGGAAGTGGCGAGCGGAAACCGGAAGTTGCGTAAATACGATTAATTTCTTATCAAAACGTAAAATTAATAATTATACTTTATTTATAAAGCCATTTAAAACAACCACAGCTGCAACAAAGTGCTATACACATGAAATTAATAACTTTTAAACACAAAAAAAAAAAATATATATATATATATATTTTTTTTAATCATATTTTTATTAAATATGATAAAATCGTAAGTCTGAGTTGCCGTAGGTCGCAGGTGTCGTACCTCGAGGGTTTCCTGTGTCTGTATAATATACACAAATGTTTTATGTTTACATTCTCATAAGCTCTTTGCAGCCGTTTATAATCACTAACATGCTCGGCATTTAAGTCATTTTTAAAACTTCGTTACAGCTGTTAAAGATTTTTAGCATTTAAAGTACATTTAAAATTGGGATTGACAGTGTTTGTTTCAGACCTAATAAATATTGCACCTAGATAATATGCTAAAGTAAAAAAAGAAATAAGTAATATTTTCCATCCTGTGCTTTTGCATCTGTCTGACAGAAAACAGCTGTCAGTTTTTCTTTTCTACTTGTTAAAGTCGAGTCATATTAAGGTTTCTGTTCACCTGTAGTGTTGTAAACATGGCTTGTGTGTTTTGTAGGTTTCAGCGTTGAAGGACCAGGGCAACAAGGCTCTGAGTGCAGGAAATATCGACGAAGCTGTACGTTGCTACACCGAAGCCCTGACAATTGATCCATCAAACCATGTGCTGTTCAGTAACCGCTCGGCTGCCTACGCCAAAAAGGGCAACTACGAGAAAGCCCTCCAGGACGCCTGTCAGACCATCAAGATCAAGCCTGACTGGGGAAAGGTGAGACGTTGTTTGCGCTGTCAATGAAAACTGTTCTTGAAATCTTAAACTTTGTTCTCTTAGGGGTATTCTCGCAAAGCTGCAGCATTGGAATTTCTTGGCCGGTTGGAGGATGCTAAAACGACATACCAGGAGGGACTCCGCCAAGAGCCGAGCAATCAGCAGATGAAGGAGGGCTTACAGCACATCGAGGCCAAGATTGCAGGTACAAACATGAGCATTTCAATGCCTCTTGGACTTGTAAGGGTTACTTTAGGACGACTTGGTGTGCATGCTCAGCTCTTGTTTGGGATCGCTAATGTAAAAATAACTCGTCCTTTACCAGAGAAAACGATGATGAACCCCTTCGCCATGCCCAACCTGTATCAGAAGCTCGAGAACGATCCTCGGACTCGGGAGCTCTTGTCAGATCCGAGCTATAAAGAACTTCTGGAGCAGCTCCGCAACAAACCGTCAGAGCTCGGCGCGTACGTGCACTTTTCTTTTTTGAGTTTAAACATATAAAACTAAAACCCTGAAATGTGAAATATGTTAAAATTATCCTGGTGCATGCCCAATAATCCAGGCAGAAAAATCTAAAACAGTAAAGTCTGGTCCTTTGTAATTCCCCAAAAGATTGGTATTTATAATTTCACTTTTTCAATCATGTTGTAGGAAGCTGCAGGATCCAAGAGTGATGGCTACGCTCTCCGTGCTGCTGGGGCTAAACCTTTCTGACATGGAGGAGGAAGAGGAGCCCACACCTCCTCCTAAACCTAAAGAAACCCCACCGCCGCCTCCTCCCAAAGAGGAAGACCTCCCTGACAACAAGAAAATGGTAAGTTAGTTAAACATTTTCTTACAGTTCCCCCCATCTCCTGGTGAGTGTCTGTTCTGAACAAGGTTCTCTGTTTTTAAACAGGCTTTGAAGGAAAAAGAACTGGGGAACGCTGCATACAAGAATAAAGACTTTGACTTGGCCCTGAAACATTATGAAGAAGCGATGAAGCATGACCCCACCAACATGACATATTTATCTAATCAAGCAGGTTTGTATCTTAAATAAGAAAATAAAACAAGCTCACACATTTAATTTAGCTGCTAGATTTACTGACACTTCCTGGTTGTGTTTAAAAAGCAGTTTCCTGCCACTAAATATTACTTTTAAAAATGTAAATTATTGTAGGACTGAATTAATTCAGGCTGCTTAGTAGATTCTTCAGTAAGGTTCAATATACAAGAAAAAAATTGTACTTGTATCTAGAAGTGGTAAAATAAGTTTTAATTTCTCCTAAATGTTAAATATGTTCTTTTTCAGCGGTCTATTTTGAGAAGGGGGACTTTGAGAAGTGCAGAGAGCTGTGTGAGAAAGCCATTGATGTTGGCCGAGAAAACCGAGAAGATTATAGACAAATAGCAAAGTAAGTTTCTACAGCTGTTTCTAACGAACAGCATCATGAACTGTTGGAGCCAGAAATGTCATATTTAGACAAGAAGTTATAAAATACCCAGTTACTGGGGAAATTGGTCAAACATTAAAAGGAATCAGTTTATTTAGTTTTTAGTTTTTACAGAAGTAAACAAACCGTACTATATGTAAATCTATGTAATGGCGTATAAATCATAACATTGTCTAATGGAAAAGATACTTAAATTTCTAATAATAAAAGTTGTCAATGGAACCTGATAAAAACAACACAAAAGTAAGAAGGTGGCACTCCGCTCTGAGCAGTCACTGAATCGATCTGCAAGTCCTTCATTTACTGGTAAATGTTCATTTTTCTAAAGTTGTGTGGGTCACAGATTTGAGTGAAAGTGGCTGCAGAGATCCCTAAATGACGTTTTTTCCGCCGTGCACGTCACTCCACCCTATAAGTCGCATCAGTCCAAAATTTCTAATAAAGTGGGAAAAAAGTCACTTCTTCATATAAGTCGCATCTATTATGCGTCACTGCTGACACGTAGCGTTTGTTACGCGTCACCTCAGACAACTCAGAAATGTGTGCCAAAAATCAATTGGCTGCCAAATGGTGGCCACGGGAGCGTGCGCGGGAGGACTTTAACAAGAATTTAACAAGTTTAACACTTAAAAACAATTATTTGTTTGCTCAACTTTAATGGTCAAATCAACTGTATTTCAAAAGTATTCGGCTGCCTCGGTGCTCCAGGAGCGCACAGATGAGGAAATCAGAAAGGAGGAACGCTGTGCATTTCTTCAACATTTAACAAGAAAAGCACCTAAAACAATTATTTGTTTGCTCAAAATTATAGTAAAAATGTGTCTCAGTTGAACTTTTACTCATTAAATGCACTTAAATACCGTATTTTCCGGTCTATAAGTCGCACCTTTTTGCCTAATTTGCATGTCCTGCGACTAATAGAGGTGAGACTTATTTAAGGATTTCCCCCCATATTTTTAGACCAATTTTTGGCTCAGATATGACCATTTTTCATTTTGGCAAAAAATGGTGCAGTACCACTTTCGGCCGCTAGGGTACACCGACTGTTCCCACATCGTGTCCGACGGCAGCCTCCTCTGGTCAGACTGACTGTCGCAGCCCGGCCTCCTGCTCTGGAGCTCTGATACTTCCAGAGAGTCCACCGACCGTTCCCACCTCATGTGTCCGAAGGCAGCCTCCTCTGGTCGGACACACTCTGTCGCAGCCCGGCCTCCTGCTCTGGAGGTATGAACTACGGTACTGTTAGCTGTGTTTGTTAGCAAAAACGGTTACTATTTATCTAAATAACTCATGAACTACCGGACAGTTCTTCTTTAAACTTACAGAAAGTAATTACTGTACTTGGTGGTCATTTACAAACTGTTAGCTGTTGGAGTTTGAGTTAAAATTCAATTTTATTCATATAATTTATTTTCGCAGTGCGCGCGACCGTTTGGAAAACGTCAAAGCGAAACAATTTAAATCCAGCAGATTTGACCATTACGTGAATTTATTAAGGAACGGTTAAGCTAAGACACATGTTTGCTATAATTTTCAGCAGACAAATAATTGTTTTTACCATGTTAATCTTGTTAAAAGTCCTTCCCTGCATGCTTCTGTGGCCGCCATTTTCAGCAGAGCAAATGACGTGCTGACGCGTCGCGTAGCGGTGACGCATAATAGATGCGACTTAAATAAAGGTGCAACACGTTTATGGATTTTTCCAGTTTACTGCCAATAACTGGACAAAGCGACTTATAGAAAGGTGCGAGTTATCAGGTGGAAAATACGGTACTCAAATTAGCTGCATTTCACCAGGGCAGCACAGCGAAATGAAGCTGATTTGACTGTTGCATCAAGCAGCGAACAGAACAAGGTGGAGACTGTGGCATGCCGATGGTGTCATTAAAAGCTTAAAATTCTCAGTCAACCAGGACATGGTAAATTCAAGAAAGTTACAGACAAAAACAAAGTATAAAGTATAATAAATAAAGTCCAGTTGTTTTTGTCTTGATCTTTTTTGAATTTGTCATTAAAGCTGCACTATGTAACTTTGTAATGCAGTCTGTAACTTTTCTAACAATATATTTTTAACATATTTCTTCACTCTGTCACTATCTACTGACAGACTGATGTTAGACAAAGTAATCTCTGAAAAAAAAACTATTGTCCCCTTGCTTCTCTATCAGCATTTATAAAAACAGAGTCAGCTTGAATTTGAATCAGCCAATAAAAACAGAGCTTGAATTTGAATTTCAGCAGGGCCAGGGGGAGCAGAGCCATATATGGCTCTGAGGGGGAGGGATCAGAATGCTTTGCCTGTTGAAAATATTTCTAAGTTCTGGTTCTACAGAAAGTTACACATAGCACCTTTAATAGCTACTTTTACCCATCCACGTTATTCCTACGCCCCATGACGCTTTGCGCGAAATGTGCACACGACTTCCGGTTGACCGGAAACACTAGCTATGTTTCCATCCAATTTAAATTCGATTTTTGAGCGAATTTTAGAAAATTTCGCTAAAATGTAAATTAAAATTATGAGGATCAGAAGTGTTTCCATTAACTGGCTTGAAGCGCATCTGCAATGCCACGCAAAGCGTCTCTACGTCAGACGTCAGCGTCATTACGTCACACGTCAGCGCCATACGTCAGACGTCAGCGTTACGCACTTCCACAGTAAACAGGAAGTAGCGTTTGAAAACAGACATCTCGGCAAAATGGAGAGAATATTTCAGGTATGTGTTGCTATCGGGCAAGTTGTATTTATTCTGTCATGCCAACTAGTTTTAGCGATGTTACATGTTGTCCGGAGCGGAAACAGCTGATCAGTCACGTGACGTGAATGTTCGCTGCGGCAGAACTGAGTCGGCTAATCTGTTTCCATCTGTCGTTTAGCCGACTCAGCTCTGAATCGACTCCCCAAAAACTACCTCAAGCGAGCGTATAAACTTTAGAGCGACTTAGAGGAAGTTAACTCGAATTATGCCGTTTCCATTTAGCTTTTCTGATGCGATGCTTCATAATGCGCACCTAGAAACCTTGATGGAAACACGCCTACTGTTTGTTTACATGCGAGTAATACAGTTGAAGACAGTCCAAACTTTGTTGTTTTAGTTCATTAAAAATGTGGGAACACCACTCGTTTTGTTAAAAGAGGAGGGACAAATAAAAAGAAATTACAGATGTTACCTGATCGCGCAGACATAATTTAAAAATACATAAATAGCGAACGCGTTTGCTCCGGCCTCTCGGCTAAGGTTTGTTAGCAGCTATCTCGGCTAAAAATACCGGTCGCGTCTGAGATCTATCGTTTTAAGACAGTAAATCTTCCAAAACTCTCATTAATAAACCCTCCCCGAATAAAAAGATGTTACCTGATCGCGCAGACATAATTTAAAAATACATAAATAGCAACGCGTTTGCTCCTGTCTCTCGGCTAACGTTTGTTAGCAGCTATCTCGGCTAAAAGTCACGGTGTTCTGTAACACCGGTCGCGCCTGACATATATCATTTTAAGACAGTAAATCATCCAAAACTCTCATTAATAAACCCTCCCTGAATAAAAAGAAATTACAGATGTTACCTGATCGCGCAGACACAGCCATAGAGTAGGATGCAGGAACACTCTTTCTTTGTTTTGGGTCCGTGTTGAAAACACTGTTGTTTTAGCCAAAGATTTAGCTTGGTCCGGTTGTTGGTGCAGCCGCGAACAGCACAGCAGGTACCTGAACCCCGGTAGGACATTTCAGTAAACGTTCCGTTTAAACAAAAGCTGTGTTTGCTCCGATAAAATGAATGAAAATAACTTTCAAAAACACCCGCGATCCATACTCCACCTATGGAATACAGGCACTTCTGGTGTCGGACAGGAAGTACAATGCACATTCGCTTCTACAGTGACACCCCCAAGAATAAGGTGGATTACATAACACAACTGCATGCTATACAACTCTGCTGCCATCTAGTGACTGAAAATTGTTCAATTTTTTTTTCAGTCAATGAATGAAAAAGGTCATATTTCAGCCAAAAATTGGTTTATGGGGAAAAATACATAAATGCATCTCTTCGGCCTATAAGTAGCAGGACGTGTAAATTATGCAAAAGAATGTGACTTGTAAGGCGAGAAAAATTGTACTTCTCTTTAGAGCAACTTGTTGATTATTGCATCTCCTCTTGTTGTTGGCAGGGCCTTGGCTCGTATTGGTAACTCCTACTTTAAGCAGGAAAAATACAAAGAAGCAACTCAGTTCTTTAACAAGAGTTTGACAGAACACCGGACTCCTGACGTGTTGAAGAAATGTCAACAGGTGCGTTTTCAACAAATAAACTCTCTTTACAGTTGAAAACCCATTTCTCAAAAATAGGAGTTTAAAATTAACAGCCTTAGAACCTATTGTTACATTTATTTCATCTTTGTTCTTTGCAGGCAGAGAAAATACTGAAGGAGCAAGAAAAACTAGCCTACATCAACCCTGATCTGGCCCTTGAAGAGAAGAACAAGGGCAATGATGCCTTCCAGAAAGGTTAGTGAACCAGTTTGCTGCTTTTTGTTGGTTATTATGTAAAGAACTTGCATAAAGATGACTTTCTCTCTGTACCATATTACAGGAGACTACCCCTTAGCTATGAAACATTACACTGAGGCCCTCAAGAGAAATCCTAATGATGCCAAGCTCTACAGTAACAGAGCTGCGTGCTACACGAAGCTGCTGGAGTTCCCGCTTGCCCTGAAGGTACAAAACGCACCTCTGAGCAGTCTGATTAAAATGTACATTTGGATATTGTGACATTTTAATACATTAAATTGTTTGTCTGTCAGGATTGTGAAGAGTGCATCAAACTTGAACCTACATTCAGTAAGTATTTTCTGGAAACTAAACATATTTTTTAAATAATTTTTAAATTTTACAACAAATAAAATACATTTGTTTATAGTAAAGGGCTACACACGTAAAGGAGCTGCACTGGAGGCCATGAAAGATTTTTCTAAAGCCATGGATGTCTACCAGAAAGCTCTCGAGTTGGATTCTTCTTCAAAGGTATGACAAAATATGTGAGGAAATCTTCATTCAGGTTAAATGTCAAAAAGTGCGCTTTCTTTCTGCCATTGTTGAGTTATATATTAGGACAAAGTCTGGTCAACTCAAAAAAATGTTTCATGTGGAGAGAAAACAGCATAACGTATCACATTACCAACATTTTCAGACTACTGTATAAGGCACACTTAAAAAGTCCTTTAATTTTCTCAAAAATCAACATTGAGCCTTATAATCCAGTGCGCCTCATGTATTAATTCTGGTTGTGCTTACTGACCTCAAACTGATAGTATGTGATACACATGGCTAAAAAAAATCTGTCAGAATTAACTTATTTCGCTTGATGCGCCTTATGCATGAAAACAGACCCGTTCATTGATATTGCACCTTATCATCCGAAAAAATATGGTAATCTATTTAAGGAAATTAAAGAATGTCAGGGTAAGTTCACCATTACTGTTTAAACAAGAATTAACAAGCAAAGTGGCAGCCGGACACCACTAACTGTTTGAACATTAATGTGTTAACAGGAAGTGTGTCCACCCCTTTAAAATAAGTATTTTTGTCCACAATATTGATCCAAGTCCTTTTAAGATTATGTATATGTATACATATTAGATTATGTATATGTATACATATTAGATTATGTATACATACAAACCGGATTCCAAAAAAGTTGGGACGCTAAAGAAATTGTGAATAAAAACTGAGTGCAATGATGTGGAGATGGTAAATGTCAATATTTTATTTGTAATAGAACATAGATGACAGATCAAAAGTTTAATCTGAGAAAATGTAACATTTTAAAGGAAAAACATGTTGATTCAAAATTTCAGTGTCAACAAATCCCCAAAAAGTTGGGACAAGTAGCAATAAGTGGCTGGAAAAAGGAAATTGAGCATATAACGAACAGCTGGAAGACCAATTAACACTAATTAGGTCAATTGACAACATGATTGGGTATAAAAAGAGCTTCTCAGAGTGTCAGTGTCTCTCAGAAGCCAAGATGGTAAGAGGATCACCAATTCCACCATTGTTGCACAGAAAGATAGTGCAGCAATACCAGAATGGTGTTACCCAGCGTAAAATAGCAAAGACTTTTAAGTTATCATCATCAACCGTGCATAACATCATCAAAAGATTCAGAGAATCTGGAACAATCACTGTGCGTAAGGGTCAAGGCCGTAAAACTCTACTGGATGCTCGTGATCTCCGGGCCCTTAAACGTCACTGCACCTCAAACAGGAATGCCACTGTCAAGGAAATAACAGAATGGGCTCAGGAATACTTCCAGAAAGCATTGTCAGTGAACACAATCCACCGTGCCATCCACCGTTGCAGCTGAAACTCTACAGTGCAAAGAGGAAGCCATTTCTAAGCAAGCTCCACAAGCTCAGACGTTTGCACTGGGCCAGGGGTCATTTAAAATGGAGTGTGGCAAAATGGAAGACTGTTCTGTGGTCAGATGAGTCACGATTTGAAGTTCTTTATGGAACACTGGGACGCCATGTCATCCGGACCAGAGAGGACAAGGATAGCCCAAGTTGTTATCAACGCTCCGTTCAGAAGCCTGCATCACTGATGGTATGGGGTTGCATGAGCGCTTGTGGCATGGGCAGCTTGCATGTCTGGAAAGGCACCATTAATGCAGAGAACTATGTTCAGGTTCTAGAACAACATATGCTCCCATCTAGACGTCATCTCTTTCAGGGAAGACCCTGCATTTTTCAACAAGATAATGCCAGACCACATTCTGCAGCAATCACAACATCATGGCTACGTAGGAGAAGGATCCGGGTACTGAAATGTCCAGCCTGCAGTCCAGATCTTTCACCTATAGAGAACATTTGGTGCATCATAAAGAGGAAGGTGCAACAAAGAAGGCCCAAGACGATTGAACAGTTAGAGGCCTGTATTAGACATGAATGGGAGAGCATTCCTATTTCTAAACTTGAGAAACTGGTCTCCTCTGTCCCCAGACGTCTGTTGAGTGTTGTAAGAAGAAGGGGGGATGCCACACAGTGGTAAAAATGGACTTGTCCCAACTTTTTTGGGATTTGTTGACGCCATGAAATTTTGAAACAACATATTTTTCCCTTAAAATGATACATTCTCTCAGTTTAAACTTTTGATCTGTGATTTGTGTTCTATTCTGAATAAAATATTAGATGTTGGCACCTCCACATCATTGCATTCAGCTTTTATTCACAATTTTAGTGTCCCAACTTTTTTGGAATCTGGTTTGTATTAGTTTATGTATACATATTAGATTATGTATGTATATGTATACATACAGTATTAGATTATGTATCGACCAATACAGCGTGTCTCAATCCCATACCTGAATTATTTATCTTTCTGTATAGCACAGACCTTCAGATTACAAACTAAAATGTCTTTTAAATGTACATTAAAATCAATACCATATGATAAACACCTCAGGAGCTCTGCCATGCTGCAAAAACATGTTTTTGTGTGTGTTTGTAAGGAAAATGAATATTGAGTGAACATTTTTATATAGCTGTGTTCTTCTGTGGTGTTGGGAGGGCAGGATGTACCATGGCCATGGATGTGATTTCTTCAGCTGTGGACAGTGTCTCTTTACCTATTTGTCCTACATCATGAACTCTGTGATTCCTGCTACAGTTACTGCTTCTGATGGATTCATGTTTCATTCTAAGCAATATTGGAAGATTAGCAAACAATAGTGTTCTGTACCTCATCTGTGTTCTTTGTTTAAAACATGTCTCTCTTGTAAATGAGTCCTCGTGGCTCAATGAGACTAACCTGTATAAATAAAGGTTGAATTGAATATAATCGGTTATGTTTTAACCAAATGTAGTTTTGACCATCGTCTGATGTCACCATCCGCAGGAAGCATCAGAAGGCATGCAGCGGTGCATGGTCAGTCAAACCACGAGGAACGACACCCCCGAGGAGGTGAAGCAAAGAGCTATGTCTGATCCCGAGGTGCAGCAGATCATGTCCGACCCAGCCATGCGCTTGATCCTGGAGCAAATGCAGAAGGACCCTCAGGCGCTTAGCGAGTAAGTCTCCAGACTTTCTACATGATGGTCCAGGTTTGAAACTGATGCTGATTCAAATGTTTCCTGTTGAATTCACAGCCACCTTAAGAATCCAGGTATTGCTCAGAAGATACAGAAGCTCATTGACATTGGACTGATAGCCATCCGCTGATCTGAGACCAGTTCAAGAAGAGTGGAGTCACATGCAGATGAAATATTACGTCTCTTTTCTTGCCTTTAAATTGAAAGTTATATTGTCCTGGATCTGACTGGGACTTTGTCTGTTTTTTTTATTTTTATCTTTGTTCACAACTTTGACATTGTGTTGGAAGAAAAATAAGCTTCTTGTTTGACCTCTGGAACATGTGGGCACTCCAGGCAGCTTCCAACTAAAAAACTGCGTTCACGTGTAAAGATGCTGTAGTAACATCTAGAAAATAAACCTCATATGAGTGTACACCACTGCACTCGATGAACAGCCACCCTAAAGTTGATCTTGTACTGTACTCATGTTTCGTGCTTGAAATAAATAGATTATCTGGTGCCTAAAATGAGTTGTACTGTTGATAACAAGTTCAATCATAAAATCTCTTATTTTTTGTGGCATTTTTGATGGACGTCTACAATCTATATACCGGTACTATACTGTATATATTTTAAAATGGCTTCTGCTGAATTGTTCTGACACAGTTTATTAGCCACATTCCTTAGCTCGACAGTGACCACAGGAAAAGGTGTTTTTGTATAGTAAATATAATCTGACACATGAAAAGTTTATCCTTTCCCTCACCGGAGTTCTGCTCTATAGAATGGGCTCTTCATCATGAAGACAGTGGATTTACTTGTTGTCTAAACCAGCACCTTTCTGTTGGTTGCGTTTCAACAGTACTGTAAACCATCACTTTTATTTTAACAAAAGTATTGGCACTATCTGCTGTCTTCAGCCAGTAAAACTTTAGGCTGATTTATGCAAACCTTTTCCAAGTTTGGATTGTTGGTATACGTTTCTATTTGGGTAACTGCCTTCAATTTGGTGCCCAGAAAAGAAAAAGCGTACATTTTGTTCGTCAGCCAGGATAGCTTACCTCAGTCTGCGCTTGTCTGTATTTGTGTTAAGGTTTCAAATTAGGAGTCGTTTGTTTGATTCCACAGATGTAGGATTGTTTTACTGAAATTTTCTACAATGCGACAATTTCTCAGCAAAAATAGGTGTGTGGGTGTTTTTTTTTTCCTTCACAATTGTTTTGCTATCAAGCAATGTTCAAGTAATGTAAAGCAAGCTGTCCCAGGAAGTGTCGTCTATTAATGGGAAACAGTTGAACTCTATCGTAAATCAAAGGGTAGTGCTTTATTCTTTCCTATTTAATTTGGCATCAGCCTATTTTTCTATCATCCTGAATCCAGTTAAAATTAATTTGCACATTTACAACTATTTAGATGTTCCCTGATGCATGCTCAATAATCCAGGTAGAAAAATCTAAAAAAGCTAAGTCTGGTCCTCTGGACATTCAAAAAACAAAAAAACAAAACAAAGCAAAAAATTGTAGAAACGTTTCGTCTTTCGTCCGAAAGACTTCCTCAGTCTGAGGTGCTGGGTTCAGCTCAGTCTTATAAATAGCACCCTCTCACAGTGTTACACAACCAGTTGGCTGATGACAGCCTGAAACCAGCTGCTCACATGATCAAGGAGGACCATCAGCCTAACAATGGATCGTTAGCACCCTGATGGTTGTTTGCTATTCACAGAGGGCTGAGTGATACCAGCAATCACAGCATTGTAGGAGGGGGACAGTTGAACTCGGAGGCCTCCACCCCTGTTTAATGATGGGCGGTTTCTTTTCACAAAGATGGCCTCCTTTACTCCTCTCTCAAACCATCGTTCCTCTCTATCAAGGATGTGAACATTGAAGGAATTTCAGTTAAAGACGTGTTCTGAATGACCAGGCGTTTCTTAGAAAAAGTGAGATTTATTGATTAAGACACAGGTTTAAGACAGTTTAAACAGAAAATGGGCATTAGGTCAATTCATGTGCACACGAACCAAGCTGCTGGATCGAACCTCTCGCCGTGAAGTCGCTCCAGGAATGCCTAAAGTGTCTCTTTGATACGTGATGTTATGTGGTACCATAAATTGTTTTGGGATTCTGCTGTTGTCCCATTGGTTAAGCCTGATAGTTGCCTTAGCAACGAGATTTATGATCCTGCTCAAGGTCTCTGCTTCCTGACCTTTATCAGTTTGTGTGCTTCTTTGTTTGTGCCAATTCAGAGGAGCAGTTCTAGATTTAAACGAGTTTTGCTTAAGTTTAAACAAGTTATTGTCCTGTGCACCTTGTGTGTGATTAACTAAGTGTGAGCCTGTGTATTGAGCATGATTTCTGATGTGTGTGGTACACCAAAGATGTTTTTGCTGCATGTGTGCCCTCCCCCCCTGGAATGTGTTATGTGCAGCTCTGGTTTGCTTCAAAGAGGTGGCCCGTGGGTCGAGGCCTGGTCCATCAGCTTGGTCCGTGAGATTAATGCTGGCACACCTGAACATGTAAAACCCTTTGTGGTTACATGAGACACATTTGTGAATAGAAACACTTCTACTATAGGTTTGATCATGTGAATAATATAGGTTTAATCATAATAACGTGTATAACAGTGATTTATCCTTCAACATCCTCATCCCTGAAAGAGTGACCGCTGGCCTGGAGATGAGTGTAGACTGCAGAGTCCTGACCTGATGATGTTGATCTTCTGTGCTGGGCCATCCTTTTGGCCAGTGGCTGTTTAGTTTCCCCGATATAAGACTGATCACAGCCCTCCTGACACTGAACAGCATACACAATGTTACTCTGTTTTTGCCGGGGGACTGGATCTTTGGGATGAACCAGTTTTTGCCGTAATGTATTTTGAGGTTTAAAAGCCACTGGGACGTTGTGTTTAGAAAATAAACGTCTCAATGTCTCTGAAACCCCTGCAACATATGGAATGGCCACTGGTCTGGGTCTGGGTTCCTTCTTTTCACCTGATGGCTGGCTGGAGTCCTGTTTGGGTTTCTTCTCTGCTTTCAGGAAGGCCCAGTTAGGATATCCACATTTCTCTAGAGCCTGTTTTGTGTGTGATTTCTCCTTCTGTCTGGCTCCTGCGTTAGTGGGGACGCTGTCTGCTCTGTGGTACAGAGTCCTGATGACTCCTAACTTGTGCTCCAGAGGGTGATGGGAGTCAAACTGTAAATACTGGTCTGTGTGGGTGGGTTTGCGGTACACCTCAGTTTGCAAATTTCCTCTATCAGAAATCTCATCTGATCTGATTTATATTGGCCTGTCATCACAGAAGCAAAAATAATGTGAAAAATGTCAAACGCGTGGGGATTAACGCAACATTGTCTCGAAAACACAGCTGTCCTGTCAATATTTAGATGTTCCTTATATAAGCATAAAAATACAGTGCAGGGATGTTTACACTTTTGTTTAAAGTAGATAAAACGTAGAAGGTGACTACACCCTTCTTCTTATTAATTTATGGATCTATACTGCTTGTAGTTTCATCGCAAAGGAAAGTATTTACAAGTTTGAGTGAAACTAGTTCATCTGCCGCCTTAGCGCCGTGTATTCTTCCGCCTTTACGAGCAGACTGGTCTCTAGTAAAATTGCTCCGCCCACAAGTGTTGGTCACGTGACTGGCCGTCGCCCAGGTTGTCTCGAAAGCATCCTGGTGTTAGCTGTTCAGGGCTAACAACTAAAAGTGGGACGTAAATCTTTTCAAAATGAATGAAGCGTTAATCTTACTCTGATGGACACAAAGAAGACCAGGACCTATATCTTCTTCCAACATTGGCTGCTCGCATCTGAAGAGGCCAGTTAAAATGGCTAACAACACGTTAGCATTTTAGCTAATGGTTCAAACTTTGACGGACAGCTGCAGCGATTCGCTAGCTCAACATTTTTCTACTGGCTAACATGTTAATTAATAAACGCTGTATGTGTTAACACACTAACCATCCTTGCGCTTTAAGCTCAACTGTTTCATTTAACAGCAAGGACTACGTTTTTACCAAGTAACTATTAGCTACTTTATGAAAAACGAGTACTGTTGAGCAGCTAATGCTAACACTAGCGTTTTAAAGGTGCCGACGCAAACAAGTGACACACCACTGGAAGCAGCTGTTATAATTTATTCCACTCGGGTTTCATAACAAAAGTCAACAGCTTGTGAGCAACTCATCTGATCTGATTTATATTGGCCTGTCATCACAGAAGCAAAAATAATGTGAAAAATGTCAAACGCGTGGGGATTAACGCAACATTGTCTCGAAAACACAGCTGTCCTGTCAATCCTATAATCCGTGTGTTTTTCGCAGTGAATCAACAATAGATATTTTTTATTGTTGCTGTCCAGCCTGTAGTGTAATCTATTGTAACTGTAAGACAATTGGCGTCCACGACCATTCTAATTTGTAGAAACGAGCCTTGTTTTTGCTGAAGTTATGTCTGGAGACTCATCTGACAGCAGCGATGACTCTGATGGGAAAAGCAACGAGAAGGCCTGCACTGTCAAACATGAGATCACCAATGGTAGGTTCAATTTATTACTTTCATCTAATGCAAACATATAAGGATAAGGTTTCTTTATTGTCATTCTCATCACATCTGGTACATGTGGTGGAATGAAACTACACGGTCCCAGTTACATCCAACAAAAGCATAAATTGTAAAGAAAACGGTAAGATCTAAGATATTAACTAAGAAATTCACTAAACTAAGAATATGCTAAGCACTAGTGTACACAATAATAATAGTAGTAATAATAATAATACACTAATAATGACTATAACGGGTTATTCACTAAACTCTCGGTCATGTGCTCATTCAGTTTGCACTACTTCTCATATTTGCACTAATGTTTGTATTACATCACTGCCTATAGTCATACTACTGTTTACATTCACTGTTTACATTTATTAATACTGTTTACATTTATTACTACTGTTTACATTTACACTACTTTTATATCTACACTACTGCTGATACATATACAGTATTCTCTGACCAGCCTTATTTAAGGATGCCCAATGTGCCTTACTGCATATGCCACTTTGCCTCTATACCAACATCAACTACCTCATACATATACTGTGTACATTAACTCATATGCTGCTTTGCCACTCTTTGCAAATGTCAATGCTAGAACCTTCAGTTTATTTTATAGATATACTTTTTTATACTTTTTATACTACTATGCAAAAACTCAGGACAGTATTACACTTTTATTATTTCATTTTATGCTTATGTTCATTAAATGTTTAGTGTTTTAGTTTGTTTTAGTGTTGGTGTAAATTTTCATACTTTTATACTACTATGCAAAAACTCAGGACAGTGTTACACTTTTACTATTTTATGCTTATGTTCATTAAATGTTTAGTGTTTTAGTGTTGGTGTAAATTTTCATACTTTTATACTACTATGCAAAAACTCAGGACAGTGTTACACTTTTACTATTTTATGCTTATGTTTATTAAATGTTTCAGTGTTTTAGTGTTTAAATGGTTACTGTTGCACCAAGGGACTGAGAGAAACTCAATTTCAATCCTGTGTATGTCCTGTACATATTGCAGTTCTGACAATAAAGTTGACTTTGACTTTGATAACTAAGAAATTTGCTGAAGTAAGAATACACTATAAGCACTACTAATAGTACAAAAACAACATGTCGAACAACAGCAGCATGAACATGAATCTGCATGAGCAGATGAGTACGAATGAATGAATTTGAATGAATGAATCTTGCCCTTCAGTTAAGTTTTTTAATTCAAGGATTCAATGAAAAGGTTCTTTGTCATAAACACCACATGTGGTTGAACTAAATTGAGATCACAGATCTCTTGCAAGGGAGGCCTGGAGGCAGCCTAACATGCATGTTTTTGGTCTGGGTGAGGAAACCGTGGTACCCGGAGAAAACCCATTTAAGCACGAGAAGAACATGCAAACCTCACACAAAGACCGTGGACACAGATCCAACTGGGAATTGAACCCAGGACTTTCTTGCTGTGAGGCAAAAGTGCTAACCAATGAGCTGTTGTGCTGCCTTATGCACACAGAGTCCCAGTTACGTCCAACAAAAGTATAAAATGTAAAAGAAAGACAGTAGTAAGATCTAAGATATAAATTAAGAAAAACGTTAACCTAAAAATGCACTAGGCACTAATAGTATGAAAACAACATGCGGATCATTATCAAGTGAATTAACAAGAACTCAATAAATTAATGGGAATACATTCAAAATTTTCATGAATATTGGCAAAAAATAAGCTGAAATTAGTTTTTTTTTTTTTCGGTTTGTTTGTTTTTCTCAGTTTGTCTCATATCTGCTGTTCTGTTGACAAAGGTGATTTTGTTTTATTGAATGTCCCACTGAACGGTTTTCCACTACTTGAACATGTTAACAGGCTTGTGCTGAGGGTATTCTTGTGTTCTAGCAAAACTGAACCTGAAACAGGTGTGGCTTGATGTTTATTTTTTATAAAATGCATAACTTATTCTGCTCATACAGCTGCAAAGTCCTGCATAAAGCCACATCTCACTTCTGCTGTGTGATCAAGTTTGCTCTAAGGAATGGATTAATGTTAGTTTTCTTTCTCTCTGTTTTGATAAAGGGGAGGAGGTGGGCCACGTTTGGAAATAAAGTCTAATTAGGAGCTTGATGCTGAGCATAATGTGTAAAAATATTTTTAGTAATAATTTTTTGTGGCTATATTGTTTTTGTGATTGTCTGGAGCAACAATGGAGATTGCAAATCAAAATTTTAATGGTGCAGCCTAATACATAATTAGGTGAATGGTTTGTATTTGCTTTTTGTCTTTTCATATACTTAAAGGGTCCTTATGTTTTCTTTTTCTCTTACTAGCTAACCTCACAGGTCACACTGAAAGAGTTGGCATGGAGAACTTTGAGTTGCTGAAGGTTTTGGGCACTGGAGGTAAGTAAGCATTTACATGAATCCAGACTATCATGTAGAAAAAGAAAAGTTCATTTTCTGTCAGCTGAGGTTGAGGCATAATATAACAAATATAATCCATGTCTTGTAATTAAGTAAATGCAGCCTCTAAAGAACATCAGTTGCAGACCTTTAACAAGGTGTCAGTCACAGAAACTAAAGGCCCAGGCAGAGCTCTGCGTAAGGCAGTACGCCGCTGTACGCCGTACGTACGCAGAGGCACAAGCGTAGCCCCGCAGGGCACGAACGCGCAAAGCTCAAATTTTACGACTGCGTACGCAAGGCGCGTTGTCTCACAATAAACTGCCCGGCGCCGGACTGTTTTGTATGTGACACAAATGAATTAAATTCCCCTTCTTCATCCCTGATCTGGACTTTTCTTTTTCTTTTTTGCCAAAAGTCAAGTGATCGCTTCCTCCTCCTTGTTGACTCCATGACTGAAATCATGAGAAATGAATGAATTTGTCACGAGCGAATTAAACTCATGTCCTACGTGGCTGCGCGAGGTTCTAAATATTTCCTGGTGGGCTGTGGGCTGCAGGACCAACGCTCCCTGTTTTTATTTTTTAGAACTTTTTATTAACATACAGGAAACCCCCGACCTACGAACGAGTTCCGGACCTAAGGACCGTTGGCAGGTCGATTTTGCCGTAGGTCGGAGTCCACATGAGCCGCCACTGCCCTGCACGTGTATATATATATATATATATATATATATATATACCGTATTTTCCGGTGTATAGGTCACACCTTTTTATCATTTTTTCATGGCCTGCGACCTAGTGCTGGGCGATATGGAAAAAATCATATATCACGATATGGACTTTTTTTATATCACGATAACGATATATATCACGATATATACAACACGATGTGTGTGTGTTTGTACAGGAAAAATTTGGACCAAAGTAGAAAAGGAGTTTCTACTTTGGCCCAAATTTTTCCTGCAGGTGGCAGTAAAACAACGGCTGCTAATAAAACCCACGAAGAAGAAATCCGCTCTGGAAGCTGGAGTAAACGAGGCAAGAAACAGAAAAGAGAAAACGTTGCGTTTGATTCCGGTTCTGTTGTGTCTCTGGTCTGTTTTGTATTGGTTAACTGGACCCAAGTTCGGACTCGGTTGGACTCTGGGTTCGTGTCCTCTGGACCCATTTTGTCTCCGAGTTTCAGCGGAGCGAAATAATGGAAGCTAACAAGGTGAGCTTCCCCCTCTTTTTGGTAAAAGTTCTTCTTCTTGGGCTGCCTGTGCAGCTGTTTTCTCCTTGTTGAGACACTGGCTTCATGCCCCTGCGTCTCCACTGCTCTCGAGTTTAATAACGTAAAGCATGTGTCACAAACCTGCGCGTGCGTCGAACATAAAGCAGCGCCGTCATGTCGCTAAACCACAATATGAAGCTTCTTTGCGACAGTTATTTTTTTATTCTTATTTATCACGATAGCGACGATAGAAGGAAAGTAGCACGATAGACACATTTCTATCGTCCCCACGATATATATCGTCATATCGCCCAGCACTACTGCGACCTATACTCAGGTGCGACCTATATATGTTTTTTTTTATAAAATAAGCTGATTTGTAATCATTTATTAACAAAAATTAAACTGAGACACACTTTTACAATAATGTCAGCTTACAAATGTATTTTTTAGGTGTTTATCCTGCTAAAATTATTCATTTATTAAAGAAAAGTTCAGCTCAGACACATATTTGCTATAATTTTTTATCAAACAATTAATTGTTTTTAAGTGTTAATCTTCTTAAAAGCCTTGCTGTGCGCTCCTGTGGAAGAGACATTTGCAGCAGAGCTAAACACGGTCCACATTTTGACGTAGGTGCGACCTATACTCAGGTGCGACCTATATATGGATTTTTCCCAATTCTTTGGCAATAATTGGATGGTGCGACCTATACTCAGGTGCGACCTATACACCAGAAAATACTGTATATATACTGTAAAGTTATTATTATTATTCAGGGTATTATTATTATCATCANATGTTTCCAATCACTTCGCCTATCCTAACACACCTAACATAGTGTAGTGGATTATTAGTGAACAGAATAATAAAAGTATTACAGAATAAAATAATGAATTAATACAGAATAAATAAAAACATAATTTCTTACTTTGAGCTGGTCAAAGCCGACATCGGTTGACGGGCGGCGCAGCGCGCTGGTTCGGCAGCGAACCGCGGCTGCCGCCCGTAGCTTCTGCATTTAGCTGCGTGTTTAGCCAGGCCATGAGTTGCTGTTGTCCGCGGAGCAGCGCGGGCGAGCGATCGGTGGCTGCGGCCTTTGTTAGCTTCTGCTAGCTGCGTGTTAGCCAGGCCATGAGCTAGTGTTCGCGCCGCACCGTCGCGCGATGACTGAGCGATCGGCGATCGATCCGCGGCTGCTGCTCCAGGCTGAGACGTCCACAGAGTTCACAGAGCGATTCCAGCTAGTAATTTATCCATATGAGGCAATCCTGGAACAAACACAGTCTTCAAAGCCGGCTGCCGGGACCACAGACCTACCTAACATGGCTGCCGCGGCATTTCCTGAATCGGCCGGAAGTTGCACAATTATGATTAAAAATGATAATTTGTATTAAAAATATTATTTATAAAGCCTTTAAAACAACCACAGCTGCAAAAAAGTGCTGCACACATGAAATTAATAACATTTAAACACACACACAAAAAACGATTACATTTTTTTTCTTCATATTTTTATTAAATAAAAAATAAAAAATAAATTTAAAGTTTTTTTTTAATTATTTTTTAAAAATATTTAATATTTTTATTAAATTATTAAATATGAGACGTTCGTAGGTCCGGGTTGCCGTGGGTCGAGGGTGCCGTAGGTCGGGGGTTTCCTGTATAAAGTTTAGAACACCGCAGCGGCTGCAGCCAGAGCCAGCTCGTGCCTTTTTTTTCCCTCACCCGACCTGTCAATCAATTCAGTAGGCGTGTCAGCAAATGACCAATCAGCGACCTCAGTTTGTCCCTTAGGTAAACGCTCTGCGCGCAGCTGCTCAAATTATGACAAGAATTTGGAGCGAAAACGCGAGCATTTAACGCGAGAACGAATGCAGAGCTGTGCTGGTGAACGCGCGCGCACAGAACGCGTGCGTCGAGCGCCGTTCGGCCAAACGCAGAGCTCTGCCTGGGCCTTAAGTCAAACGTATTGAGGCTATTTATGTAGGATTTAGGAGGGTTAATATCAGACAGGTACTAATATTCAAATGCATCACTTAACTAATAACCAGTAACTGTGTTCAGTATTTTTAAAAAGTGCAATGAGAACAAGACTTGTGTTGCTTGTTTGAAAGGAATGCAGCAAGAATCCTCTTCTTTTTTTTTTTCCTTTTTGTTTAGAAGAATGTTCTTTACACAAATGACACCCAGTGGCAACGTTTGGCCAGAATCTGTTGTACAATTCCATCAGAACAAACATCTCATACCAGCTGTTGGTTGTGGGCTGATGATTTGGGCACCTTACAGTCAGCTGTGAGCTCCTCTGTTGCCAAAGTATTCTAGAGTCAGAGGCCAGCTGTCCAACAGCTGTAGCTTGGTTCAAAATGGGTCAAGCAACAGGACAACAACCCCAAACATGACAGTAAATAATCTACAAAAGAACCAGGAAGAAGAAAAAGAATTGAGGTGTTGCAATGGTCCAGTCAAAGTCCAGGTCTAAACCTGATTGGGGAGACTTTAAATGACTGAGCAGTACAAAAACAAACCACCTCTTTCATCCTCTGTGAACTGCAGGAACCTGCAACAAACCTAATCATTCCCACAAAAGCAGCAAGGAAGCACTCATGGCAGTGGTTAATTTGAGCCGGGTCCTGCCGGAACAGGATCCGGGAACTCTCTCATTTTAACCGCTTGGATCCGGCAACTCAAATCTCCGTCCCCTGAAAGTCCAAAGTCATTGCACGTTTTCATTTTGATTATTTATTAAAAATACAGTGAGAGAATAAGAATGAAAAAAAAAATCATATTGGTGCGAAGAGGATGGCTGTGAGGTGAGAAGGGAGGCCATCTATAATAATAATAATAATGAATTCAATTTATAACGCACTTTTCATTAATGAAAATCTCAAAGTGCCACAAGGTGCAACAGAATTAAATGTCAATAAAACAAGTAAAAAAACAAGTAAAATCAATAACAATATCAACTAAGATCAAAAGTAGAATCATGAGGAGGTAGAGTATGCTCGGTCGAAAAGAAAGGTCTTCAAGCCGCTCTTAAAGTCAACCACAGACTGTGGGGCTCTCAGACAGTCAGGAAGAGAGTTCCACAGGCGGGGGGCAGCCACACTGAAAGCCCGGTCTCCCATGGTCCTTAATTTGGTTCTCGGAACGTGAAGGAGATTACTGTTCTGTGACCGCAGCGACCGGGTGGATGAGTATGGAATAAGAATATCCTTCAGATAATCTGGTGAAGCTCCATGTAAGCATTGATGTGTAATGAGAGCAGTTTTGTACTGAATTCTGTAGGCGACAGGAAGCCAATGAAGGTTATGGAGAATGGGCGTAATATGTTCAAATTTACGAACTCTCAACAAGATCCTTGCTGCACTGTTTTGAATATATTGAAGTTTCTGAAGGTTTTTGCCAGGGATTCCAATAAACAGGGAGTTGCAGTAGTCGAGCCTGGAGGAGACAAAAGCATGGACGAGCTTCTCAGCATCGGAAAAAGTTAGGGATGGGCGAAGTCTGGAGATGTTTCGAAGATGGAAGAAGCAAGTTTTAAACAGAAGCTTAATGTGATTTTCAAATGTAAGATGAGAGTCCATTTTTATTCCAAGATTTGTAACAGAGGTGGAGAGGGGGATGTCTTGTCCAGAAAAGGAAAGTGTTGTTATAGGAGATGTTTGTACCTGGTGAGGGGTGCCAATCAGTATGGCCTCAGTCTTGGAGCAGTTTAATTGAAGAAAGTTCTGATTCATCCATGCCCTAATTGCCTCCAGGCAGGCAGAGAGGGCAGTGAGTGAAGATGGAGATGACAAGGTGGAAGATGAGGATGCTCCAGTCCTGATGTAAAGCTGTGTATCGTCGGCATAACAGTGAAAAGAAATGTTGAACTGATTAATAATTTGACCTAAAGGCAGCATGTAAAGGG
The DNA here is from genome assembly GCA_038048925.1 of Garcialebias charrua. NCBI lineage: Eukaryota > Metazoa > Chordata > Actinopteri > Cyprinodontiformes > Rivulidae > Garcialebias > Garcialebias charrua. The sequence goes on from JBBPBX010001346.1 coordinate 28,939, forward strand.
AAAACAGCAGGGGCCCCAGAACCGACCCCTGAGGGACACCACAGGAGACACAGACTGTCTGGGACGTGGCGTTGCCAAGACTAACACATTCCAGCCTATTGGAGAGGAAAGATTTGAACCAGTCCAGGACGGTGTCGCAGAGACCGACCTCCACATGAAGACGGTGGAGGAGGATACTATGGTCCACAGTGTCGAAGGCTGCAGTGAGGTCAAGGAGGACAAGGATGGAGGGAGAGCCAGTGTCAGCAGCCAAGAGGACATCATTGGTAACCCTCAGCAATGCAGTCTCTGTACTGTGAGCTGCCCTGAATCCAGACTGGAACTTCTCATACAGGGAGTGTTGTTGTAGGTGGTCCTGCAGCTGAGCAGCAACAGCTTTTTCCAGCACTTTAGACAGAAAAGGGAGGTGTGAAATTGGGCGGTAATTAGAAAAAATGTCGGGATCCAAATTAGATTTTTTCAGAAGAGGCCTAATGATGGCAGTTTTTAGAGGCAGTGGAACATGACCAGATTGTAGAGACTGATTTATTATTTGAGTGATTAGTGGGCCTATTGCAGAGTGATTGGTTTTTATGAGAGACGAGGGGAAAGGATCCAGGGCGCAGGATGAAGGCTTCATTTTCTTGATGATGGCCTCCACCTCACTCTGAACAACTTCGTCAAAGCTGTTTAGGGTCCCAGAATGCAGACGGGTAGGTGGCACACTGAGAACAGGGAGGTTGTGGAGCTGAGATCTGATAGTGTCAACTTTGGTTTTAAAAGATGAAAGAAACAGGTCGCATTTTTGAGCAGAGTCCTCAAGAGTTTGTTTAATGGGATTAAGCAGACGAGTTATTGTGGAGAAGAGCTGTTTAGAGTTTCCAGGGCAGGTGTTGATGATGTTAGAATAATATTTGGAGCGTGCTTCTTTAAGAGAATAGGCGTACGCTTTCTGATGTTCTTTATATGCCTGCTTATGCACAGAGAGACCAGATGATTTTACACGTCTCTCAATAGCACGGCCAGTTGCCTTCATCTTGCGCAGCTCATCAGTGTACCAAGGGGCTGAACGCGAGAAAGACACCAGTCTTGTCTTCAAGGGGGCGTGTAGGTCCAGGAGCTCCCGAAGAGATTGGTTGTAGTAATCCACAGAGTCATCTGCAGAAGGATGATTGACAGCGCTCAGGGTGTGAAGATCAGCAGACAGAACATCAAGGGAAATGTTTTTAAGGTCACGGAACTGGATGGGTCGTTTTGGGTTTGAAGCAGGCGAAGATGAAGGCACTTCCAGGGAGATGACCCTGTGGTCTGAGACACCCAGGTCATATACAGATAAGTTATTGATGAGTACAGTGTCTGTAATCACCAAATCCAGAGTATGCCCCCTGCTGTGCGTAGGGGCGTCAACATGTTGAGTGAGATTAAGAGAGTCCAAAAGAGACTTAAAATCTGTTGCCAGAGGTGAAGAAGAATTGTCCACGTGGATATTTAAGTCGCCAAGAAAAATAGTCTTCACAGGGGAGGTGCAGAAAAAAGTGAGGAGGTCATGCATCTCTGAGTTAAATGAAACATGCGGTTTGGGAGGTCTATAAATTAATATAACATTCATCAGGAGTGGGGCTTTGAAGCTGAAAGCCAGACATTCAAAAGAAGAAAAGTCCTGAGAAGACAGATGAGACAATTTTAAATTACTGCGATAAATTACCGCCAGACCACCACCGCGGCCAGTGCTGCGGGCTCTCTGCAGATAACTGTATCCAGAGGGACACGCCTCATTCAGAGAACTGAACACATCTGGTTTATGCCAAGTCTCTGTAAGACACATGAGGTCCAAGTCCTTCTCCAGAATGTGATCATGAATTAAACATGACTTGTTGGATAGTGACTGCACATTGAAAAGTTCTAATTTAATACCAGTTGGAATAGGAGCTTTTTGAACCGGTTTAAGCAGACTGAAGTCCACTCCACGTTTTCCTCGCCACTTCGTGCGCAGTGGACTACAAGGACTACAAGGGCCTACAGACGCAGCGTTCTGATGACGACGTCGAGGTGCGACGCGTCTTTCAGCCCAGACAGCACTAATCGAATCCGAGTTCGCTTGAGAATAAACGGTTTTCTTTCGAGAGCTTCTATGGATGTAACGAGGTCTACGCAGAAGTCCCAGTTGTTTGATGGTGGAAACAGAAGGAGGAATGGAGCAGTTGTTAAGTTCAAACAACTGCGAAGCGGAATACGTCAACATCCACGAGCCGGAGGAGGCTAGCACAGAGCTAGCCGCTAGCAGCAGGCCCACGGCTCCGAGAAAGATATACAAGAAGCAGAGAGATGTAACTCGAACGAGCATTACCTTGAAGGAGTACNTGTTGAACTGATTAATAATTTGACCTAAAGGCAGCATGTAAAGGGAAAACAGCAGGGGCCCCAGAACCGACCCCTGAGGGACACCACAGGAGACACAGACTGTCTGGGACGTGGCGTTGCCAAGACTAACACATTCCAGCCTATTGGAGAGGAAAGATTTGAACCAGTCCAGGACGGTGTCGCAGAGACCGACCTCCACATGAAGACGGTGGAGGAGGACACTATGGTCCACAGTGTCGAAGGCTGCAGTGAGGTCAAGGAGGACAAGGATGGAGGGAGAGCCAGTGTCAGCAGCCAAGAGGACATCATTGGTAACCCTCAGCAATGCAGTCTCTGTACTGTGAGCTGCCCTGAATCCAGACTGGAACTTCTCATACAGGGAGTGTTGTTGTAGGTGGTCCTGCAGCTGAGCAGCAACAGCTTTTTCCAGCACTTTAGACAGAAAAGGGAGGTGTGAAATTGGGCGGTAATTAGAAAAAATGTCGGGATCCAAATTAGATTTTTTCAGAAGAGGCCTAATGATGGCAGTTTTTAGAGGCAGTGGAACATGACCAGATTGTAGAGACTGATTTATTATTTGAGTGATTAGTGGGCCTATTGCAGAGTGATTGGTTTTTATGAGAGACGAGGGGAAAGGATCCAGGGCGCAGGATGAAGGCTTCATTTTCTTGATGATGGCCTCCACCTCACTCTGAACAACTTCGTCAAAGCTGTTTAGGGTCCCAGAATGCAGACGGGTAGGTGGCACACTGAGAACAGGGAGGTTGTGGAGCTGAGATCTGATAGTGTCAACTTTGGTTTTAAAAGATGAAAGAAACAGGTCGCATTTTTGAGCAGAGTCCTCAAGAGTTTGTTTAATGGGATTAAGCAGACGAGTTATTGTGGAGAAGAGCTGTTTAGAGTTTCCAGGGCAGGTGTTGATGATGTTAGAATAATATTTGGAGCGTGCTTCTTTAAGAGAATAGGCGTACGCTTTCTGATGTTCTTTATATGCCTGCTTATGCACAGAGAGACCAGATGATTTTACACGTCTCTCAATAGCACGGCCAGTTGCCTTCATCTTGCGCAGCTCATCAGTGTACCAAGGGGCTGAACGCGAGAAAGACACCAGTCTTGTCTTCAAGGGGGCGTGTAGGTCCAGGAGCTCCCGAAGAGATTGGTTGTAGTAATCCACAGAGTCATCTGCAGAAGGATGATTGACAGCGGTCAGGGTGTGAAGATCAGCAGACAGAACATCAAGGGAAATGTTTTTAAGGTCACGGAACTGGATGGGTCGTTTTGGGTTTGAAGCAGGCGAAGATGAAGGCACTTCCAGGGAGATGACCCTGTGGTCTGAGACACCCAGGTCATATACAGATAAGTTATTGATGAGTACAGTGTCTGTAATCACCAAATCCAGAGTATGCCCCCTGCTGTGCGTAGGGGCGTCAACATGTTGAGTGAGATTAAGAGAGTCCAGAAGAGACTTAAAATCTGTTGCCAGAGGTGAAGAAGAATTGTCCACGTGGATATTTAAGTCGCCAAGAAAAATAGTCTTCACAGGGGAGGTGCAGAAAAAAGTGAGGAGGTCATGCATCTCTGAGTTAAATGAAACATGCGGTTTGGGAGGTCTATAAATTAATATAACATTCATCAGGAGTGGGGCTTTGAAGCTGAAAGCCAGACATTCAAAAGAAGAAAAGTCCTGAGAAGACAGATGAGACAATTTTAAATTACTGCGATAAATTACCGCCAGACCACCACCGCGGCCAGTGCTGCGGGCTCTCTGCAGATAACTGTATCCAGAGGGACACGCCTCATTCAGAGAACTGAACACATCTGGTTTATGCCAAGTCTCTGTAAGACACATGAGGTCCAAGTCCTTCTCCAGAATGTGATCATGAATTAAACATGACTTGTTGGATAGTGACTGCACATTGAAAAGTTCTAATTTAATACCAGTTGGAATAGGAGCTTTTTGAACCGGTTTAAGCAGACTGAAGTCCACTCCACGTTTTCCTCGCCACTTCGTGCGCAGTGGACTACAAGGACTACAAGGGCCTACAGACGCAGCGTTCTGATGACGACGTTGAGGTGTGACGCGTCTTTCAGCCCAGACGGCACTAATCAAATCCGAGTTCGCTTGAGAATAAACGGTTTTCTTTCGAGAGCTTCTATGGATGTAACGAGGTCTACGCAGAAGTCCCAGTTGTTTGATGGTGGAAATAGAAGGAGGAATGGAGCAGTTGTTAAGTTCAAACAACTGCGAAGCGGAATACGTCAACATCCACGAGCCGGTGGAGGCTAGCACAGAGCTAGCCGCTAGCAGCAGGCCCACGGCTCCGAAAAAGATATACAAGAAGCAGAGAGATGTAACTCGAACGAGCATTACCTTGAAGGAGTACAGGAGAGAGTCCAGAACAGTCCAGAGGACACAGGAAGTTGAGAGAGGCAGCAGGTAAGCGAACAATAAGTGCAGCTACGTGATACTCGAAGCTAAATTCGTGTTGAAGCTAGCGGGAGCTAGCAGCTCCTACTATTAAAATTCCGGTTAGACTAGTAAAGTTTTCTATCTAATGAATCCAGCAAACAAGTCAAATCTTGGCTTCGCCACGATCTCCCATCCTGAGCAAGCACAATGGCATCAGTGGAAAGGAAAAACTCCCTTTTAGAAGGAAGAAACCTCTAGCAGAACCAGGCTCAGGACAAGCGGTCATCTGCTTTGACCGGCAACTTATAATGTTTGCAGATCCACAACGCAGTCAGAAAAGACAGTTGCTCTAAAACTTAATCACAGAAAGGTAGAAAGGTAAATATGCCCGCGTCCGTTCACACAGGTGCTGTACACAGGCTTGCGCCTGCCGCACTCTGCGTTCAAGAAAGGTAGAAAGGTTCAAAGAAAGGTAGAAATGTCCGCGTCCGTTCACACAGGTGCTGTACACAGGCTCACGCCTGCCGCACTCTGCGTTCAAGAAAGGTAGAAAGGTTCAAAGAAAGGTAGAAATGTCCGCGTCCGTTCACACAGGTGCTGTACACAGGCTCACGCCTGCCGCACTCTGCGTTCAAGAAAGGTAGAAAGGTTCAAAGAAAGGTAGAAATGTCCGCGTCCGTTCACACAGGTGCTGTACACAGGCTCGCGCCTGTCGCACTCTGTGTTCAAGAAAGGTAGAAATGTCCAACAAGAAATGTCCAAGAAAGCACGGGGAAAAAAATAGCAGAAAGTAACAAAAAAGGCTCAGGGAGCAAAAAGTAACAAAAAAGGCTCAGGGAGCAAAAAGTACGAGCAGCGGCAGCCAAGGTGTGCCCGCGTCCGCTCACAGGTCAAGTCAAGTCAAGTCAATTTTATTTCTATAGCACAGCTTAAAACAGATAAACTGTTACCAAGGTGCTTCACACACACAGCATAAAAGTTTAAAAATGTACAGAAACAGTAACACACACCAATAGTAACAATTATTTACAGTAGTAAAAGTACATAAAAATGTATAAGAACAAATTAAAATGGAAAAAAAACCACAGTAAAAAAAAATATAGGTGCTCTGTCACAGGTGCTCTGTCACAGGTGCTCTGTCACAGGTGCTCTGTCACAGGTGCTCTGTCACAGGTGCTCTGTCACAGGTGCTCTGTCACAGGTGCTCTGTCACAGGTGCTCTGCCACCATCTATAAAGGAAAAAATAAAAAAAATACAGCAAGAGGAGCCGTTGCCCAGTCTGTGGAGTGGACGTTGTGGCCGCACCACGCTCCTGCCAGCAGAGTCCCGTGGGGAGCGTCTTCATCCACCTTCAGCTGTGCACCCTGCAGACAGTTGTTTTACACACAGCGTCTCCAGACAGCTCTGCAGGACCTGCACACAACTTCTGTGTCAGAACTCCTGCATACACTACCGCGGTGCATAACATTTCAGACATAATAAATAAGCTTACAGTAAAAATATATATATATACCGTATATATATGAGTGAAATGTTTGATGTGTATTAACATTACATATCAAAACAACAGCACTAATTTGTCTAAATAACTGTGGTCAAAATGTGGAAAAGACCATGTATTATCTAAAATAAATGGATGAATGGCTTGTCCTTAGCTGGACAACTGAGAATTGAAGCACCTGAAGGTGGTGGCAGTTGACTGGAACAGAACAACGCACAGGACTGAATGCAGCAGAGTTCAGGTCGGACAGTGTGTGCGTGTGTGCGCGGGAGTAGGGGGTTAGGACGCTTGACAGAATAGGACCTTCACACACAGGCATGTTAATTGTTGTTGCTCTCTAAAATAGTAATTTCAATTAAACCTTTATTTATAGGTTGTTGGTCTCATTGAGCCTCGTCATTAACAACAAAGACCTGTTGTTAATCAATTTAATCAAATGTTTACAGATGTTTAACAACTGATTAAAATACACCACAGTGCAGGAAATGGCATCTCTTTTATTCCAAATTTTCTGGGGGAGGACCTACGGACCCCTCCCCCCCTCAGCCGGATCTCCTGCTGTTTTTGTTCCAGCATCAATTCCCAGTAGTTTACAAATTAAGACCCTGTTCTTCTGAGGTCGTACATTTCCGTTAAGTTTTGTTGTTGTTGTTGTTGTTGTTGTTGTTGTTGTTGTTGTTGTTGTTGTTGTGATGTATACTCTTGGATTTGAAAGACTTTTTGTCACTGAATTTGAAATTCATGCAAAAAAAATCTGATCTGACGTTGACTCATCTTTGAACAAGATGTTATGAATGCAGTTTCTTTTCCCAAATGGTGCACTTCTCAGTTATAGATCACTGCAATGGGTGGTTGATTAATAAATAAATTGTGGTGTCATTGGCTTAAATAGGTGAACAGTAATCCAGTTCTAAAGTGTTTTTGTGCATTCAAGTAATAATCAAGATACAGATTAGAGTTCAAGTTGCTTCTAACTATGGTGTCTGTGTATGGGATATTAAACACCTTTTTAAATGCTTTTTAAACTTTACTGTGGATACAAGGCACTATGAAGGAACACATTTTTAAATATTCACCAGTATACTTGTTTCCTACCAGCTGCAATTTAAATAAATCTGTAAAATATGTTGTTTTTTTGTCTAGCTTATGGAAAAGTGTTTTTGGTCCGGAAGAACAGCGGTCATGATGCGGGACAGCTTTATGCCATGAAGGTACACATGATTCACTTAAGTTAATGTGATCACAACATATAAATAATTACACTATTGGCCAAATAAGTTTTAACATATCAGCATATCTGTTGTCGGCCAAAAATCCAATATTGTGCGTCCCTAAAAAGTATAACTGTTTAGCCTTGGTTAGTGGTTTTGTCAACATCCTGAGGTCAGGTTTTCATCACCTCTGCAGGTATTAAAGAAAGCAGCCATCATTCAGAAAGCAAAGACGACAGAACACACTCGCACCGAGAGGCAGGTGTTGGAGCAAATTCGCCAGTCTCCCTTCCTGGTCACGCTTCACTACGCCTTCCAAACTCAGAGCAAGCTGCATCTCATCCTGGGTGAGATTTGAGAAGAATCATGAAGAACTCCCAAGTTGTCCGCCTTGAAACGCTGAATGGATTTCTGCTTTATGTTTCTGTTTTTACGCTTCATGTCTTGTTGGCAGATCGTGCATGACATGTTCGTGTTACTTTTGTCATACGTCGTTTCAAGCCCCCTCTGTGTTTGTCTGTGTGTGAGTACAGACTATGTGAGTGGTGGCGAGATGTTTACTCATTTGTACCAGCGGGATCACTTTTCTGAGGAGGCGTCTCGGATTTATATCGGGGAGATAATTCTTGCTCTGGAGCACCTGCACAAGGTGAGGCTTTCTTTCTTTGTTTCTGTTATCAGATTTTTAACTCCAGCAGGTGGAGAATCTTTAATCCACTCTAAATTATTGTGTTTTATTCGCTTTTCTCCTTAAAGGTGCACTCTGCAGTTTTTGTAGAACACAGTACTGTACTTAGAAAAAATTTCAACAGGGAAAGCATTCTGGTCCCTCCCCCTCAGCACCATATATGGCTCTGCTCCCCCTTGCTCTCGCTGAAATTCAGCTCTGCCTTCTTAGCTCCGCCTCCACTACATGTCCTGTGGCAGCCGCTGCGAAGTTCTGTGTTTATATGTTAATAAAACGTTCTAAAAAATAAAATAAAAACATGGAGCGCTGGTCCAGCACACCAGAACACCATGAAATCTGCAGAGCCTCACGCAGCCACGTTGAACCGAGTTTAATTTGCTCGTGACAAATTCATTCATTTCCTCATTTCAGTCAGCGGAGGAGGAAGCGATCACTTGACTTTTGGCAAAAAAACAAAAGAAAAGTCCAGATCAGGGATGAAGAAGGGGAATTTAATACATTTGTGTCACATACAAAACAGTTTTGCATCGCTTTGCAATCCTTTGAACGAGAATGTGCGCGGCCGCTGGGGCTGGGACAGGCGGGGGCGTGGGTTAGGAGCGTGAGAAGTGAGAAGCTCTGTTTTTATTGGCTGGTTAAAAACTCTGTTTTTATTGGCTGGTTAACGGCGGGTCACTGTGGGAATTTAGAAATGCTTTTAGTAACACCTGGAGAAGCAAGGGGACTATAGTTTTTTTCAGAGATTACTTTGTCTAACATCAGTCTGTCAGGAGATAGTGACAGAGTGAAGAAATATGTTAAAAAAACATTTTTAGAAAAATTACAGACTGCACTACAGAAACTGCAGACTGCACCTTTAATCTCTGATTTTGTTCAGCAGTGATGATTTCATTGCACTTTGGATTTATTCTGAACCTCTTCCAGTTGTAGAAATAAAACATTTAGTTCACATGGTTGCAGTGGCGGGCCGTGCATTTCACACCTAGGCCTCAGTAGTGCTCCGTCTGAATCAATCCAACCCTCAATAACTATTTCATGGCTATAAAACTTCTACTGCAGGTACAGCTGCGACACACATAAAAAAGCATCAAAAATAACCTGATAAAACTGCAATATTATTTTGGAATATAGCAACATTTTACTCACCAAAAATCCTGATTATTTGTTATTACACTGTCTTTAATATGAAAGCCTCTGTCAGCTAACACAACGTCCCCGGGTAATAATTTGAGGTCACAGCTTCTGTTATGAGCTTGTCTGATGCATGTCCATCCCTTGAAGAGAAAAGAAAGGCACAAATATTAGACAGAGTTTTGTGTGAGACATTAAAAAGATGGCAAAGATGCTGAACAGGATGGATTAATGTTAGTAGAACCATTGAAATTGAGTTTTTTTTTAATGCTGGCAGAAAATGTCTAACAGTGTTAAACAATGATGACAAGATGGCAAAGCAAGGAAGTCCTGTATAATATTTAATACTTTAAATTTTCTTTTTCCAGCTGGTTTTTATTCAGCTCTGACCTGTTCTCCGGTAACAGCCGATTTATTTCTGCTCCTCTTTGTTCACACAACTGACGGTGTATTTGTAGCTTTTTGCTGCTGGTCCTTGTTCCTCCTCAGTCATCATCTGCAGCTTCTAAACTCATCTTCTGCAGCTTCACTGAGCTCCTCTCCTGGAGTTTCATCCATTTCATCTGAAGGTTTGCCTTGAAGAGGACATATCAGAACACAGATCAATATTACTACAGTAACAGTGACAACACTAGAAACTTTAAACAGTTTATTTCACAGTGACACAGCTGTCCACTCTATCTAAAATCAGACTACTTTATATAAAAAATATAAACCCGACCTAAACTACGTTGACTCACTTCTATGAACTAAACATGAACTAAACACAGGACAAAATCATGGCAAAAATGTATGGCACAACAACATTTTTTTATTTTTTTATTTATTCATTTCAGATTTAAAACACAAAGAAAATTTACAGACATATGAAAGGGAAAAAAAACCCGATATAAAATGAAAGGTAGCAGAAGAAGAAAAAAATCTTCTATTTGCTCCTTCTTAAAACAAAATCAACAATCAATTCAAACAATAATCATCTATAAATAATGTAACAAAATACATGACTCATCAGTTTGAATTTAGACACTCACCAGGATGTCTGGAACAAACTAGCAGGTACAGTATATTGGGACACTGAGAAAGTTGTATCAGGATGTGTCACCGCTGATATCAGGCCATTCATCTCCTTTTTGTTATGTCCGACACATCCCTCACGTTGTTTCCAGGCAGCAAACAGTAAACACAAAGTCCGTTTTCTATCTTTTTACCTTTCCGGTCGTGTGAGCAGACATTACATCCAATAACACAGCAAGTTCGGACCATTGCAAAACTGTTAAAACCTACTTACCGGTAGATTCTACAAAAAAAAAATTAGCGAAAAAGCTTATTTTAGTCCGACCCAATTCTATCCCATCAGCCTCCACGCCGCGGACCTGTGACATCACGCTCTAAAGCTCTATACGCTGACGTTTCTGTTGACTATCCAATCAAAGCATGTGAATATGCTGACGTTTCCGTACGGCGTACGGAAAATGTCAGTGTAAGCTAGAGGGCCTTGGTGTTGCCAACTCAAAATCTGATTGGTTGAAGCAACAGTTTGATAGACATTTATTTTATGCTACATACCATACCATACCATTTTATTTATAAAGCACTTTAAACAGGAACAAGTCCACACCAAAGTGCTGGACAAACAAACACGCAACAGGCAACACAGACAATGAAGTACAACACGAAAAACATAAAAACATTGCAGATCATAAATCAAACGATCCAATACAAATCAGCTGGCATTGAAAGCGATGGAGTAGTAGTGAGTTTTTAACCGGGATTTGAAAACCGAGAGGGAGGGGGCCTGTTTGATGAGCAGCGGTAACTCGTTCCAGAGTCTTGGGCCTGCTACAGAGAACGCCCTGTCACCCCTGCGCTTAAGGCGAGTTTCTGGAACTATTAAGAGTACCTGATCCTCTGACCTCAAAGCACGTGGAGGGACATATGGGTGTATCAGATCCGAGAGATAGGCGGGGGCGAGACTGTTCAGCGATTTGTAGACATACATGAGAATTTTGAATTGGATTCGAAGATGAACCGGTAGCCAGTGAAGGGAGGCCAAGACTGGTGTAATGTGCTCTCTTTTGCGTGTGCTGGTTAAAAATCGGGCAGCTGCGTTCTGAACCAGTTGTAATCGTGCAATGGTGGCTTGACTGACGCCAAACAGAAGTGAATTGCAGTAATCAAGCCTAGATGTAATGAATGCGTGAATCACTGTCTCCAGGTTGTTTTTGGATAATATGGGCTTCAGCTTAGACAGACGCCTCAGCTGGAAAAAACAGGATTTGACGATCATGTTTACATGACTGTTGAGTTTCATGGCAGGATCCATTATCACTCCCAGATTTGTGACTTTTTGTTTTTCGGACAGGGGTAGAGCAGACAGGTCAATGCAGTGGTTTGAGGTTGTGTCATTGGGAAGGAACAATATGGCTTCAGACTTCTTATCATTGAAGCTTAAGAAATTTAAAGCCATCCAGTCCCTGATGTCAGCCAGGCAGTCGAGCAGAGGTTGAATAGAGCCTGTACCATTTTGTCTTAGGGGGAAGTAGATTTGACAGTCATCAGCGTAGAAGTGGAAAGGTATATTGTGTTTCCGGAAAATAGCACCGAGTGGCAGCAGGTATAAGGAGAACAAGAGAGGACCCAGGATGGACCCCTGCGGAACCCCCCATTTAAGAGCCGCCACTGCAGAAGTAAAATCATTGATGGACACACAAAAAGACCTGTCAGAGAGGTAGGATCTGAACCAGTTTAGGGCTGATCCTGAGATGCCCACCCACTGCTCCAACCTAGCAATGAGGATCTCATGGTCGATGGTGTCGAAAGCGGATGTGAGGTCCAATAGGACAAGCAGCACAGAGTCACCAGTATCTGTGGATAGGAAGATGTCGTTAAAAACCTTCAGTAGGGCAGTCTCAGTGCTGTGGAGGGATTTGAAGCCAGACTGGAATAGCTCGGGGATAGCGTGATCCTCCAGGAAGCACTTTAGTTGGGACTCAACTATTTTCTCTAGAAGTTTAGAAACAAATGGGAGTCTGGAGACAGGCCTGAAATTGGATAATACTGACGGGTCGAGGTTTGGTTTTTTCAGGAGGGGTTGAACAGCAGCATGTTTTAATGATTTTGGCACCACACCCGAGGATAGACTGCTATTTACAATCGAGAGAATGGAGGGACCTAGAGTGTGAAAAACCTCCTTTAGAAGCCGAGGGGGGACCACATCGAAGGGGGAGCCAGATGGTTTCAGGTTGCACATGACCTGCTCTAGAGAGGACAGAGAGACTGGTTCAAAATGGTCACAAACAGCAACAGATTGAGGTGGGATGGATGGATCGTGAGATGGAGGAGAAATGAGAGCCCTGGTGGTTGCGATTTTATCTAAAAAGAAATGTTGGAAGTTCTCGCACAGCTCAGTCGAGGCTTCCATGGGTGATTGTTCAGTGAGGTGGAGAACAGAGTTTAGGGTGGAGAACAGAACTCGAGGGTTACGAGAGTTTGCAGCAATGATATCAGAGAAGTATTGTGATTTAGCAGTTTTCACTGCTTTCTGATATCGGCGCCAGCTCTCTTTTACCATCTCAAAAGAGACCTGCAGACTGTCTTTTTTCCACTTCCTCTCCACCTTTCGGCATTGCTGCCTGGCAGCTCTGGTCGTGTCATTCAGCCACGGTTCGGCCCTGAGTTTTGGTCTTCTCGGTTTAATAGGCGCCACTTGATCCAAAGCCTTTAAACATGGCTTGCAGAACTGATTGTGAAAGCCTCCAAGCAAATTTCTTTGACCCTGGCAACAAATAGTGGCTGAAATGTGATTGGTTAAAGGCTTAAATATGAAAATGCACATCTGGAAGCAGCGCAACCAGGGGGCTAGCAATGAAAGGAAGCGGACAGACCATTTGGAATTATTTAATACGTATTCATGGACAAAATATAATAAAAAAAATAATTTTTAATTTAAAATTTTAATCATTTTAGGCCAGCAGAGAAGGCCTTGCAGGCCTTGACGGCACACCACTGCATGGTTGTCTTCAGCAAGTTCTCTTTTTTTCCTTTATTGTTAAAAAGCTCCAAGAAGTGGTTACCTAATAACGTTATACAACCGCTGTAGTTGGAAATGTTACTCAAACCTTAAAAAAGCAGCGGCGCTCTTCACTTCTCCTTTTTTTTCTTTTACGTGCTTGAACAACTTTATAGAAGAACGATATGTGCAGTGTGAGGCGAGCGCTGTTTTTAAAAGATACACGAGTTTTCAACCAATTTCTAAAGGTATTACTGTCGACAGGTGTGTTGGTTTCACACTGCAGTAGTCCCTTGTTTATCGCGGGTGTTGGGTTGCAGCCCCCACCCCAAACGCGCGATAAGTGAAAAACCGTGAAGTATCGATGTTCTATTCATTTTAGTATTTATATTTCTTCTAAGGCTTTAGAAACCCTTCCCACACCCCTGCAATGTTCTAAACTCTTACACCTACATAATTACAACAACATACAGTACATATATCTACTGTATATCTAGCTGCTAAATGTTACTCACCAGCTCTGCAGAACAGCAGCAGCTCTCTGTTCCAGTCCGACTCGGTTAATTTCTGGAGACCTAGCCTGCAGTGATGAAGCCCACAATCGATGCTCTAAACTCTTCAACCTACTAATTTTAACAACTTACTTATTTGTAGCTACTAAATTTTACTTACAAGGGCATCCCCGGAGCTCTTGGGTTCACCGCTGAGTCTGGAGGTCCGGTTCTGCTCCTGTTCATTGCAGCGGTTGTGTGCCAAAGCACATATGTGGGGAGGGCAGACCTTCTGTTGGCCAGCATGGGACTGTAGGAGGTGAATTGAGTCCAAGTCTGGATGAAAAAAGTCCTGATGGGCTACAAAAACGGCTCCACCTTCTGCGCGCATCCGTGCTTAGAAGTCCATGTGGGCCGGCTACCAGCTCAAGATTCACCGATGGGTCTGGTTCTGCTCCGGTTCAGGTCCGGTCCAGTGGGTTCAGTGTGGCTTCTCTGCATCTGCTGGGCACTGATCAGATCAAAACTTTACCTCTGTTTTTTCAGCAGAAGCAAACGGGCCTTCTGGGCAGGGCCCTCTTGCCTTCTGGGAAATGTGGTCGTTATGATACAGGGAGGCTGAGAGAAAACTGCAAAATGGGGGCGCCTGTCTGAAGTATTTTATTTTTTCCTTAACTTTTTACTGTACAGTATCCGGTACTGTCCAAATCACGTGAGTAATATTAAAGTTGACAGTCGTGTCCTGTACAATTTTTTTGTACAATATTATGGACTATACGTCCACAAACAGTCATAGAGCGAGTCCGCAAAAGTCGAACCGCTAAGTAGAGAGCGACTCATTTATAGGTTCAGATCATTTGGTTTTTGCAGCTTTGTAATAAATAAAAAATTGCACAAGCTCTTTAAACTTGTTAAAAATTTTGATGTCTTTTCGCAGCATTATAGTTTCATTTATAATTTTGTTAAAAACATTTAAATCTGTCCATGGGCATCAATAAAACTGCTTGTTCTCTTCATCTTCCTTCAGATATTTTTATTTCTGGTTTATTCTTCATGTTCACAGATTACTGCAGTCACATCGTAGATTATGTGACTGGTGATGTTTCTCTGTCCCTGCAGCTGGGGATTGTGTACCGAGACATCAAGCTGGAAAACATCCTGCTGGACAGCGAGGGTCATTTGGTGTTGACAGACTTTGGGCTCAGCAAAGAGTTCCTGGAAGAAGACGTATGTAAAGCAGTGATCAGTGTAGACATACTGCGAGTGCGTGTGTGAACTTTGTGGCTTCGCCTCATTGCAGAAGGGAAGAACCTACTCTTTCTGCGGCACCATTGAGTACATGGCTCCTGAAATCATCAGAGGGAAGTCCGGGCATGGAAAGGTAAAGTCTCTGCTGTCAAGCAGCAGATACCAGGATTTGATGTTCACGTGTCAAATGAAAAGTGTGGGATGTGATTATCATATAACTCAACAAGAACTGCAAGACAAATGCACAGAAGTGAGATGAGTTTTTAAGGTTTTTGAGATAATCTTGTCACTAAAACCTTTGTTTCTCAGACTCTTTGAAAATTATAGTTTAGAAATGGAAAGAAAGTTGCTCTAATAATAATTGTCAATATCAAGACAAAATGTATGGCATGTTTTTGAACACGGTGGATGGGAAAATTAAATTACACACATTGTTTCAGGTCTGAAAGGACATACAGATGTTCTGCATCTGGTTTCTGTGGGTTGAGATTTTCACATAGCAACTTTTAGTTTGAATTATATTATTGACTTAATTCTTCTTGCATATTTCTTTTTAAGCAGCCTTCTATGATGTTGGCATACTTTCTATGATGTGACCCAGTTTTCTTCTTGAATATTGGACCTCCTTGAGTCTTTTCAGCCATTCAGGTCCATCTGGACTTTTCTATACATCATCCAGTCTACTCTCAGTTTTTTTATCCTTTGGCTGAAACTCCAAATATATTTTACTTGAAAAAGGACATTTAATATTTAGGAAAGAGAAATTAAGGTTTCTATTTGAGATTCTATTTTTATTTATTGCTTTAGTTTCATAATCTGAACAAAAATATTTTCTAAAGCCGTTTCATCACGGTGTGCAGAGTGTGGAAGGTTATTTTCACTTACTGGTTAGACAGCTGATGTTTGAATAGGTCTGGCAAAAAAACCAGAACACAATCTGTATCTTATCACACGACCCTGAACAGCCTCAGTTCTGTTTATTTTTTATTTTTTTACTTTTCTTTTCTGCTCCAGTCTGTAGACTGGTGGAGCCTTGGGATCCTGATGTTTGAGCTGCTGACAGGAGCGTCTCCTTTTACTTTGGAGGGAGAAAGGAACTCACAGAGTGAGGTGTCAAAGTAAGAGCTTCTGTTTTGTTGTTGTAAACAGTGTGATCAGTGTGCAACAGGTTGTAGAATCAGACGTTACAATAAGATTCACATGATCACATCTCACCTCTGCCTCTCAGGCGTATTTTACGCTGCGACCCACAGTTCCCCTCTATGATCGGACGTGTTGCTGAGGACCTGCTGAAGAAGTTACTGGTGAAAGACCCTCACAGGAGGCTGGGCTCTGGGCCCAGAGGGGCCGAGGACATCAAGGCTCATCCTTTCTTTAAGGTCTTTACATCTTAACCGCCTCCCACGTAAACATCCGTTTTCCTCTCCAGTACGTCGGACTCTTCTCATCTGGGTTCTGTTTGCTCGCAGGGTCTGAACTGGGCCGACCTAGCACAGAAGAAAGTGCAGAGTCCTTTTAAGCCGGAGCTGAAAAATGAGCTTGATGTGGGCAACTTTTCTGAGGAATTCACTGGAATGGAACCAGTCTACTCCCCGGCGAGCACGCCTCCAAGCACAGACCGCCTGTTCCAGGTCAGCCCTTATCTTCAGCCGCTTTCTGAAAAATAAAGTACGAGCAGTTACTTAGACCAGAAAATACCTAAAGGGAATTTTCTCTTGACACCTTTCTCTCATGTTTCAGGGCTATTCCTTTATCGCTCCTTCCATTTTGTTCAATAAGAACGCCGTCATGGGAGACTTTGTAGAGTCTCAAGTTGGAGCCGACAGACCTGCCTCTTCTTCTGTCCGGCACAGTGCGATGGTAAAGGTACGAATGTGGGCTGGGAAACCACAATATTTCAAATAATTGGAGCACTGAGTATTTTTTATTATTCTGATCTGATTATACCTGTATAGCATAGTGGCATTAGTTTTAGAAAATAACATTTTAGGTTAACTTGATTAAATTTATCACCTAAATAGAAAAATACATCACTATGTAATCTCATAAAGTCGAGACATTTGGTCATTTTGTTTTCAGATCAAAAATGTAAACGTTGTTACGCTTTGCTTCAGTAAAATTGTAAAGTCTGATCTTCACATCATGTTTGTGGAAGTGGATCATGGAGGAACAAAGGAGATTTCTGAGGAACTCAGAAAAAGAGTTGTTGATGTTCATCAGGCTGGAAAATGTTACAAAACATCTGTAAAGAGTTTGGACTCCACCAAACCACAGTCAGACAGATTGTGTACAAAAGGAGGAAGTTCAAGACCATTGTTACCCTCCCCAGGAGTGGTGGACCAACAAAGATCACTCCAAGAACAAGGTGTGGAACAGTCAGTGAGGTCGCAAAGGACCGCAGGGTAACTTCTAACAACTGAAGGTCTCTCTCACATTAATGTTGATGTTCTTGAGTCCACCATCAGGAGAACACTGAACAACAATGGTGTCATGGCAGAGTTGAAGGAGAAGCCACTGCTCTCCAAAAAGAACATGGCTGCTCGTCTGCAGTTTGATAAAGATCATGTGGACAAGCCAGAAGACTGTTGAAGAATGTTTTGTGGACGGATAAGACCAAAATAGAACCTTTTGGTTTAAATGAAAAGTTTAATGTTTGGAGAAAGGTAAACTCTACATTCCTGCAGAAGAACCTTATCCCATCTGTGAAACATGGTGGTGGTAGGTAGTGTCAGAGTCAGAGAGTCAGAGTCAGAGAGAATTTATTGTCATTTGCACCGCATGTAGTACATGTGTTGAAAACGAGATTATGTACACAGGGTCCCAGTTACATCCAACAACAAATGCAAGAGAAAAACAATAATAACATCTAGGATTAACTAAGTGTCATGGTTTAGGTGTATTTTTCTGCATCTGGACCAGAACAGCCTGCCAATGAATTCTGAATTATATCAGATAATTATAAAGGAAAATGTCAGAACATCTGTCCATGAATCTCAAGAGAAGGTGGGTCATGTAGCGACACAATGACCCTAAACGCACAAGATGTTCTACCAAAGAATGGTTCAAGAAGAATAAAGTTCATGTTTTGGAATGGCCAAGTCAAAGTCCTGACCTTAATCCAATCCAGATGTTGTGGAAGGACCTGAAGCAGCAGTTAATGTGAGGAAACCACCAACATCCAGAGTTGAAGATGTTCTGTACAGAGGAATGGGCTCAAGTTCCTCCAAGATGGTGTACAAGACTGATCAACAGTTACCAGAAACGTTTAGCTGCAGTTATAGCTGCACAGGGGGTTAGGGTTAGTGACCAAGTATAATAGTTTTTCATTTGTTTAACTGGGTTCTCTTCATCTACTTTTAGGACTTGTGTAAAAATCTGATCATATTTTAGTTCGTATTTATGCAGAAATATAGAAAATTATAAATGTTTCACAAACATTCAAGCACCACTGTACACTGTGTAACTCCTACCCACTTGAACATTGCACCAAAAACATGATTTATTTACAGTCCCTGTTCAGTTCCAGTCCAGAAAAACTCATAATGAAAACTACAAACATTCACTATTTAAATCCCTCAGTGATGGGGGACATCGGTGTACCGCTTGTATTAATGGGAAACAAATTACAATGCATTTTGCGTTTTATCATGCTCTAATGACTAAATATATCAAGTCAATGTTCTTTGTATGTATCTAGATGTCATGTCGAACATTAAAATGTCTCCATTCCCTCTTAATTCAGGAATCCCAGTTTTTCCTGCACTACGAACTGGACTTCCAGAGCCCACCTCTTGGTGAGGGGAGTTTTTCTGTGTGCAGGAAATGCAGACACAAACAAACTGGCCACGAGTATGCTGTGAAAATCGTCAGCCGCAGGTGAGTGGAGACGTGAAGCAGGTGTGCTGGTATTTACTCTGCTGTTATCACGTCACATAAAGGCCCTTTTAACATTGGATGTTTGATCTTTTTTCCCCCTTTGTTAGAATGGAGGCAAATACTCAGAGAGAGATTGCTGCCTTGAGGCAGTGTGAAGCTCACCCCAACATCGTGAAGCTGTATGACGTCTACACTGATCAGGTAATAAATAGGCAACACAGAACAGCAACTCTGGAAATCAGGGGAAACCTGGAAAATAACTTGAGTTAAGTAAAGCTACAGTACAGACTGGTTTATACCGCTAGTCTTAAGTCTCACATGTGGGTGCGTGATGAAAATCCTACCACCCGCTCATGCACCGTTTTGTACATAGCCCCCAGTCAGATCTGTGTCTTGCAGGCTATGTGGTGCGTATTATGTGATTGGTCAGAAGTTCGTGGGCATGTTTGTATATGTGGAACAGTGCATGCTTCTTCATGTCATTTTGCTGAAATGGTCAGAGAATTTTGCCCCAAGTGGAGGAGTTTAAGTATCTCGGGGTCTTGTTCACGAATGAGGGAAAACTGGAGCGTGAGATCGATAGGCGGATAGGTGCAGCATCCGCAGTGAAGCGGGCTCTGTACCGGTCTGTCGTGGTGAAGAGAGAGCTGAGTCAAAAGGCAAAGCTCTCAATTTACCGATCGATCTACGTTCCCACCCTCATCTATGGTCATGAGCTTTGGGTTGTGACCGAAAGAACGAGATCTCGGATACAAGCGGCTGAAATGAGTTTTCTCCGCAGGGTGTCTGGACTCTCCCTTAGAGATAGGGTGAGAAGCTCAGTCATCCGGGAGGGACTCGGAGTAGAGCCGCTGCTTCTCCACATCGAGAGGAGCCAGTTGAGGTGGCTCGGGCATCTGGTTAGGATGCCTCCTGGACGCCTCCCTGGTGAGGTGTTCCGGGCATGTCCCACCGGGAGGAGACCCAGAGGAAGACCCAGGACACGCTGGAGGGACTATGTTTCTCGGCTGGCCTGGGAACGCCTTGGGATTCCCCCAGAGGAGCTGCTCCAAGTGGCTGGGGAGAGGGAAGTCTGGGCCTCCCTACTTAGGCTGCTACCCCCGCGACCCGACCACGGATAAGCGGATGAAAATGGATGGATGGATGGATGGTCAGAGAATTTTGTTTTCATGAAATGTTGGGGACCCTGCAGAAGGTTCATCATCTATAACTGAACTGATTACAGGTAGTCCCCGACTTACGACAGAGTTCCGTTCTTACGTGGTGTCGTAACTCGAATTTCAACTTAACTCGAAACACACGTTCAAACTGCACCTTACCGGTACAGTATATGTACAGTACTGTATTTTAGGGCTGGGCGATATATCGATATTTTTAAAATATCGAGATTTTTTCTAAAGAGATATAAGACGAGAATATATCGTTTATATCGAGAATCCACCGTCTGTCTGTTTTCTCCCACTCGCCCCCCTCCTTCTCCTTCACTGAGCAGCACAGACCAAGCCCCTCCTTCCTGCCTGCAGGAGGGCGGAGCGGAGCCGCAGAGACTTTTAGCACAACAAGAAGTAAACAGGGCAGATATGAAGAGCCGTGACGCTAGCTGCTGAGGGGGAAAAACAATGTTTTTCCTGAGCTAGTTTGGATTTAAATGGTCAGATGAGGGCAGAAAAAATATTTTTGTAGACGATGCTGAAAATAATCCCGACGAAGGCTCGGATCTACGAATCTTTTTCACCATTTAAACAGCGGACTGGAGCGTGAAACGGCAGAACCGAGTTTTTTTTACAGCCTCCTCTTCATTAAACAAACCACGGGTCTGAGCTCATTTAGTCGTGCGCGCTGCAGCGCTTTCATGAGAGGAGCAGAAGGACGTGGAGACATTAATAAATCAGCAGCTCATCACATCGCCAAAGACACGGTCCTCAGCGGCTAGCAAGATGGCTAAAGCTTTAGCCGTCTTCTTCCACAGCTGAGACTGACCGTGTCTTTGGCGCTATATGATAAACTGCTGATTTAATAATGTCTCCGCCTCTCTGTTCACGTTTCTGAGTGGAGGCTGTCGTGTTTTTACACAAGGATTCAATGAGACATTTATTTTGTAGAGTTACAGCTGTTTGTTAATAAATGTTGCTGTGTGACAACTGGGACAAAGTTTTGACTCAGAAATATATTTTTGTTATTCTTTTATGGAAAGAAAATTATATCGAGATATATATCGTATATCGAGATATATCACAACAATATCGAGATATGAATTTTTGTCCATATCGCCCAGCCCTACTGTATTTTACCAAGCACTTAGCCTATCTTTTTTTTTTTTTTTTTTTCCATTTATAGACTTAGCCTATCCTAACACAGTACCCTACATAATTATCAAAAAACACACATTTCAGAGCCATAATGAAGGAAAAAATAGTTAATTTCCTACTCTGGACTCCTGGTGAAGCCATTTCCTCAGTTTCTCCCTGCCTCCTCCGGATTCTGCATTCGTTTACGTTGTAAAACCGCCGTCCATAAAACAGCTACTTTTCCACAGCTGCTGCCTGTCCAGCTTGGTCCAACAAGTTTTGTTTTGTTTTTTGAATGTCCAGAGGACCAGACTTAGCTTTTTTAGAGAGTACAGGCAGCTGTAGCCTTCACAGCTAGCAAAACGGGAAGCCGGAAACTGCGTAAATCGGCTTCAAAATAAAAAAAATCAAAATAATAATTTTTTTTTTTAATGGAGATGCGTGTCGTAACCCCGAAACGTCGTAAGTCGAGGCCGTCGTAAGTCGAGGACTACCTGTATTATAGTTGTGTAAAATAACTTTGTGCTTGAGAGAGCATATACAGTATTTGGGTGTTTAAAGTCACTAACAACTTAAAAACTCTGAATAAAGAAAACTGCTCCGATACCAGAGACTACTGAGGTTTGAAAATGTGTTTTTTTAATTAGGCATTCATATTTACAAGTAAGTGTTCACAAATATTCCAGTTTAGTGTTTTTGTTTTTAATTTTTTCCAGTTTTGTATCATCTGCCCTATATCAACGTTGAAAGTCAGAATTGATTTTGTTTTTCTAAAACAGTTGCTGCAACTACTTAACTGCA
>JBBPBX010001346.1:51216-77474 GCA_038048925.1 Garcialebias charrua
CTAACCAGATGCCCAGATGCATTAACTTTTAGCATAAAATTGATAAAGTTAGTCAGTAAACATTTAATACCAAACACTCATAATTCAGCACCCAATCAACAAAATGTGGTCCGAATCCAAAGCTTTTCAAAGTATGAATTAAAATTTTCCAGGACACTCTTGTCAAACGCCTTTTGAGCATCTAACGATATATTTACTGATTCCATCTTCCTTTCTTTTTTTATTGTTATTAAATTTCTGAGGCGGGTTTTGACCTCTGCTCAACCTCAAGCGTCGGCCTCTTCTGTTTTATTGTTATTAAATTTCTGAGGCGGGTTTTGACCTCTGCTCAACCTCAAGCGTCGGCCTCTTCTGAGCTAGGCGACGTGTGAGAGAATTGTGGCGCTGCTGCTGAGAGCCTCTTTGGTTGCTCGAGTCTCTGGGCTGTGAGAATGTTTTCTCGGCATGCCCTCACGCAGGGCCTCCTCCTGTTTTCTCCTCTGATCACATCTGCTCTGGATCCTCTCCAGGGCACCGCCAAACAGGCCTGATGGCTCTATGGCGTGGTGGAGGAAGGAGGAACGCTGGCTCTCAGGGAGATCAGTCAATGTCAGCCATAATTGGCGTTGTGCAATCACCGTTTCAGCCATAGACTTCCCTTGGGGGATGGCTGCTGTTCCGGTAAGGCGGAGGATGGTCTGTTGCTCTACGTGCTTCTTCCAAGATCTCAGCCGCCTTTTTCTTTGAAGTGGTCTGCTGCAGTTCCTGCAGCTTCTCAGCTTGATAAGCTTGCAGCATCGAGGCGGTGTTGAGGGCGCGAGCCGCAAGGCCTTGAGCGCGGTAGCTCTTTTCAAGTTGGAGAGCTGACACACGGCATGTCTTGCTGGGCAGCTTGGGCTTCGAGCTCGACGTCCTTGGGGCCAAGTGTACGGCCAAAGTCTCATCCATCTGCGGGATGTGGGCCAGGCCAGCTGGCTCCATGCCCTCGATATCCAGGAACTGGGCTTGAGGCAGAGTTAAAGGCGCTTTTGGTTCTGACCACGAGCGTGTTAGCTCTGTCAAAAAGTCAGGAAAGACAGGCATCCTGTGTCTCACAGCAGCCTGTTGCTTGGCGAAAAAGTAGTTCCCCACCAACCTCGTTAACTGTTGTCGAGGTAGGGGTTCTGGCCAAGTTACCTTCAGTGTCTCTGCAGCTCTGCGGCACAGCTCGAACAAAGCAGGAGTGGACCCATCCGACTCCGCTTGTACTGTTGCGGTTCCGTGGGAGAAGTCCTCGACGTCTGCCTCCTCCTCGTTGTCCGCCTTGTCGTCCGACAGCTTTCCCGAGGCTGTAAGTGACAGCTCGTCAGCTTGCAGCAAGTCCCTCGAGTCGAAGTCTGTCCTCGTGTTGTCCCCATCGGGGTTGTAAAGATCCATTCTGTCGCCCCAGCTTAACGCTCCGCTGTCCTCCATCTCCTTCGTCTCCAGCTCCGCTGAAGCTGTGTGTGTGGAACTGATGGTTCTCTGTGTGTGGAACTGATGGTTCTGTGTGTGTGGAACTGATGGTTCTCTGTGTGTGGAACTGATGGTTCTGTGTGTGTTAACTGATGGTTCTCTGTGTGTGGAACTGATGGTTCTGTGTGTGTGGAACTGATGGTTCTGTGTGTGTGGAACTGATGGTTCTCTGTGTGTGGAACTGATGGTTCTGTGTGTGTGGAACTGATGGTTCTCTGTGTGTGGAACTGATGGTTCTGTGTGTGTGGAACTGATGGTTCTCTGTGTGTTTAACTGATGGTTCTGTGTGTGTGGAACTGATGGTTCTGTGTGTGTGGAACTGATGGTTCTGTGTGTGTGGAACTGATGGTTCTGTGTGTGTGGAACTGATGGTTCTGTGTGTGTGGAACTGATGGTTCTGTGTGTGTTTAACTGATGGTTCTGTGTGTGTGGAACTGATGGTTCTGTGTGTGTGGAACTGATGGTTCTGTGTGTGTGGAACTGATGGTTCTGTGTGTGTGGAACTGATGGTTCTGTGTGTGTGGAACTGATGGTTCTGTGTGTGTGGAACTGATGGTTCTGTGTGTGTGGAACTGATGGTTCTGTGTGTTTAACTGATGGTTCTGTGTGTGTGGAACTGATGGTTCTGTGTGTGTGGAACTGATGGTTCTGTGTGTGTGGAACTGATGGTTCTCTGTGTGTTTAACTGATGGTTCTGTGTGTGTGGAACTGATGGTTCTGTGTGTGTGGAACTGATGGTTCTGTGTGTGTGGAACTGATGGTTCTGTGTGTTTAACTGATGGTTCTGTGTGTGTGGAACTGATGGTTCTGTGTGTGTGGAACTGATGGTTCTCTGTGTGTTTAACTGATGGTTCTGTGTGTGTGGAACTGATGGTTCTCTGTGTGTGGAACTGATGGTTCTGTGTGTGTGGAACTGATGGTTCTGTGTGTTGAACTGATGGTTCTGTGTGTGTGGAACTGATGGTTCTGTGTGTGTGGAACTGATGGTTCTCTGTGTGTGTAACTGATGGTTCTGTGTGTGTGGAACTGATGGTTCTGTGTGTGTGGAACTGATGGTTCTGTGTGTGTGGAACTGATGGTTCTCTGTGTGTTTAACTGATGGTTCTGTGTGTGTGGAACTGATGGTTCTGTGTGTGTGTAACTGATGGTTCTGTGTGTGTGGAACTGATGGTTCTGTGTGTGTGGAACTGATGGTTCTGTGTGTGTGGAACTGATGGTTCTGTGTGTGTGGAACTGATGGTTCTCTGTGTGTGGAACTGATGGATCTGTGTGTGTGTGGAACTGATGGTTCTCTGTGTGTGGAACTGATGGATCTGTGTGTGTGTGGAACTGATGGTTCTCTGTGTGTGGAACTGATGGTTCTGTGTAAGGCTGCACGATTAATCGCATTTGCGATTATCTCGCAATATGTTAAAACGCGATTCACTAATCGCACGGGCTGCGATTTGACTGGTCACGCTTCTCTGCATCACACCGGTCTGGCGCATGCAGCTCTGAGCGAAGCAAAACAGAGAGAGAGCAGGGAGGAGGAGACCGTGTGTTCCAACACTGTTGCTTCAGGCTTGACTGAAGTCATAAAAGTTATAAATTCAGGTAAGTTAGCTCATTTAAACGTGTATCTGAGAGCGCAAGCTGGTCACGTGACTTGGTACTGAGCCGGTTTGGCCGCGCGCAGCTATGAGGAGCAAAACAGAGAGAGAGCAGGGATGGAGCAGACCGTGCGCTCCAATACTCTTGCTCCAGGCTCGACTGAAGTCATAAAAGTTATAAATTCAGGTAAGTTAGCTCATTTAAACGTGTATCTGAGCTTAGACGCTGAGACACCGAGACTGCGGGAGATAAACAAAGCGCGAGCTGGTCATGTGACCGGGTCTGTTTTGCAAGCTTCTGCGTGAAAAAGCGCATTAATTATCTGATTAAAAAAAAAACAGTTGTGTCGTTAGTGATATGAATTAATACAGAACCAGTAAAAATAATCGCATTTTAAATCGCAATCGCAATTTATAGAAAAAAAATCGCAATTAGATTATTTTCCAAAATCGTTCAGCCCTAGTTCTGTGTGTGTGGAACTGATGGTTCTGTGTGTGTGGAACTGATGGTTCTGTGTGTGTGGAACTGATGGTTCTGTGTGTGTGGAACTGATGGTTCTGTGTGTGGAACTGATGGTTCTGTGTGTGTTTAACTGATGGTTCTCTGTGTGTGGAACTGATGGTTCTGTGTGTGTGGAACTGATGGTTCTGTGTGTGTGGAACTGATGGTTCTGTGTGTGTGGAACTGATGGTTCTGTGTGTGTGGAACTGATGGTTCTGTGTGTGGAACTGATGGTTCTGTGTGTGTGTAACTGATGGTTCTGTGTGTGTGTAACTGATGGTTCTGTGTGTGTGTAACTGATGGTTCTGTGTGTGTGTAACTGATGGTTCTGTGTGTGTGTAACTGATGGTTCTGTGTGTGTGGAACTGATGGTTCTGTGTGTGTGGAACTGATGGTTCTGTGTGTGTGTAACTGATGGTTCTGTGTGTGTGGAACTGATGGTTCTGTGTGTGTGGAACTGATGGTTCTGTGTGTTGAACTGATGGTTCTGTGTGTGTGGAACTGATGGTTCTGTGTGTGTGGAACTGATGGTTCTGTGTGTGTGGAACTGATGGTTCTGTGTGTGTGGAACTGATGGTTCTGTGTGTGTGGAACTGATGGTTCTGTGTGTGTGGAACTGATGGTTCTGTGTGTGTGGAACTGATGGTTCTGTGTGTGTGGAACTGATGGTTCTGTGTGTGTGGAACTGATGGTTCTGTGTGTGTGGAACTGATGGTTCTGTGTGTGTGGAACTGATGGTTCTGTGTGTGTGGAACTGATGGTTCTGTGTGTGGAACTGATGGTTCTGTGTGTGTGGAACTGATGGTTCTGTGTGTGTGGAACTGATGGTTCTGTGTGTGTGGAACTGATGGTTCTGTGTGTGTGGAACTGATGGTTCTGTGTGTGTGGAACTGATGGTTCTGTGTGTGTGGAACTGATGGTTCTGTGTGTGTGGAACTGATGGTTCTCTGTGTGTGGAACTGATGGTTCTGTGTGTGTGGAACTGATGGTTCTGTGTGTGTGGAACTGATGGTTCTGTGTGTGTGGAACTGATGGTTCTGTGTGTGTGGAACTGATGGTTCTGTGTGTGTGGAACTGATGGTTCTGTGTGTGTGGAACTGATGGTTCTGTGTGTGTGGAACTGATGGTTCTGTGTGTGTGGAACTGATGGTTCTGTGTGTGTGGAACTGATGGTTCTGTGTGTGTGGAACTGATGGTTCTGTGTGTGTGGAACTGATGGTTCTGTGTGTGTGGAACTGATGGTTCTGTGTGTGGAACTGATGGTTCTGTGTGTGTGGAACTGATGGTTCTGTGTGTGTGGAACTGATGGTTCTGTGTGTGTGGAACTGATGGTTCTGTGTGTGTGGAACTGATGGTTCTGTGTGTGTGGAACTGATGGTTCTGTGTGTGTGGAACTGATGGTTCTGTGTGTGTGGAACTGATGGTTCTGTGTGTGTGGAACTGATGGTTCTGTGTGTGTGGAACTGATGGTTCTCTGTGTGTTTAACTGATGGTTCTGTGTGTGTGGAACTGATGGTTCTGTGTGTGTGGAACTGATGGTTCTGTGTGTGTGGAACTGATGGTTCTGTGTGTGTGGAACTGATGGTTCTGTGTGTGTGGAACTGATGGTTCTGTGTGTGTGGAACTGATGGTTCTCTGTGTGTGGAACTGATGGTTCTGTGTGTGTGGAACTGATGGTTCTCTGTGTGTGGAACTGATGGTTCTCTGTGTGTGGAACTGATGGTTCTCTGTGTGTGGAACTGATGGTTCTCTGTGTGTGGAACTGATGGTTCTCTGTGTGTGGAACTGATGGTTCTCTGTGTGTGGAACTGATGGTTCTCTGTGTGTGGAACTGATGGTTCTGTGTGTGTGGAACTGATGGTTCTCTGTGTGTGGAACTGATGGTTCTGTGTGTGTGGAACTGATGGTTCTGTGTGTGGAACTGATGGTTCTGTGTGTGTGGAACTGATGGTTCTCTGTGTGTGGAACTGATGGTTCTGTGTGTGTGGAACTGATGGTTCTCTGTGTGTGGAACTGATGGTTCTGTGTGTGTGGAACTGATGGTTCTCTGTGTTTGGAACTGATGGTTCTGTGTGTGTGGAACTGATGGTTCTCTGTGTGTGGAACTGATGGTTGTCTTTGTGTGGAACTGATGGTTCTCTGTGTTTGGAACTGATGGTTCTCTGTGTGTGGAACTGATGGTTCTCTGTGTGTGGAACTGATGGTACTCTGTGTGTGGAACTCGTGGTTCTGTGTGTGGAACTCATGGTTCTGTGTGTGTAACTGATGGTACTCTGTGTGTGTAACTGATGGTTCTGTGTGTGTGGAACTGATGGTTCTGTGTGTGTGGAACTGATGGTTCTCTGTGTGTGGAACTGATGGTTGTCTGTGTGTAGTGATATAGGCCTCTGTCTTGACCTTCAAGTACACCTCTCCACATCTCTCTGAAACTCTAAGTGTTACACCTTCTTGAAGCTCTCAAGGAGACAGATGGACACTTATATATTTTAACAATTATTATGAATTAATGGACACTAATTAATCAGATTGAACTTTCTCTTTAATGTGTGTTAATTCAGAATTGATCTACAGTATATTTTTGTCATTTTTAATGATGATCTGTTACTTTCATGAGCTTTGGCCTTCTACTGGTTTTATTTCTGCAAAAGCAAGCAGGCTTTGATTCTAAGACACAGTTCAGGGTAAACTGTTAGCTGTTCAGCTTCCTTCTCTGTTTTGTCTATGAAGTTAGCCATAACATTTTTCTGTGCTCACAGGCAGGCCACCTGGCTGTTTATGTAAACAGTTTTCCTGTTGTCCGTCAAGAGGCTTTCTGCCTATGGGATCATACTTCCATCTTTTATTTTGTTAACCAGCCTGTAGCCATTGAGGAGGTGGGGAGACCCCACCTCCCCCATATAATGGGCACTTCCTATTTGGAAGTTAGTGTTTCGAGGAGTACGAACTGTCAACCTGCTCTCTCCTCTGGGGAAAGCTGGAGTCGGCCCGGTCATATGTCAACGACCCACGTCTCAGCTGGAGTTACAGTAAAGCTTACTGTAATTCACTCACTCATCTTCTGGAAGAATTTGTTTTCTGAAGTTTTACTTTGAAAGCTCAGCCAGTAGCTGGCTCTGTTCCTGCCGGGAGAAGCGGTTCTTCTCACTCGTCTGAATCAGCTCACACGCGCGGAGGTCATCTGGACGTGAACGGGACAACACAGTCCTTTAATGTCCACAAACTTCAACTCTTATCTCCAAGACGTATCGTCAACAGGTAACGAGGCGTTGATTGTGTCCTGAACGTGTGGGAAGCCCAGCTGAACCGTATGGGAAGGTGCTACTCTGGTTGTTTCAAATAATTAATTTCAGTTAACTTAGCTTTCATCTTCTTCCTCCTATTTCTTATTTTTCATAAGTATTTAATCTGTCAAGTAAATGTACCAACAGTTAAGTTCCTAATTGTCTGTTTGTTTTAATTTGAATTCTTGTCAACGTAGTTATTAAATCAGAGCTAATATCGATACAAATGTTTAATGTAATTTTTGTGATAGTTTCAATAAAAGGTCTATATTTTTTGTAGACCAACATAAATTGAAGTCTAAGTGTGAAATTACATTTCTGATTAATCACAGTAAAAACAATTTAGTATCGGAAAAAGGAAGAACTCGCACTTTGGTGGCAGTTTGTGCAAGATTAAAGTCTGCTAAACTGCGCATCCAATAATGGTGGCTCAGTAAGTGTTTAAATACCTTACAACATCATTATTATTCAATTACATGTGTGTGGAACTGATGGTTCTCTGTGTGTGGAACTGATGGTTCTCTGTGTGTGTAACTGATGGTTCTCTGTCTGTGTAACTGATGGTTCTCTGTCTGTGTAACTGATGGTTCTCTCTGTGTGTAGCTGATGGTTCTCTGTGTGTGGAACTGATGGTTCTCTGTGTGTGGAACTGATGGTTCTCTGTGTGTGGAACTGATGGTTCTCTGTGTGTGGAACTGATGGTTCTCTGTGTGTGGAACTGATGGTTCTCTGTGTGTGTAACTGATGGTTCTCTGTGTGTGTAACTGATGGTTCTCTGTGTGTGGAACTGATGGTTCTGTGTGTGTGTAACTGATGGTTCTCTGTGTGTGTAACTGATGGTTATCTGTGTGTGTAACTGATGGTTCTCTGTGTGTGTAACTGATGGTTCTCTGTGTGTGGAACTGTTGGTTCTCTGTGTGTGGAACTGATGGTTCTCTGTGTGTGTAACTGATGGTTCTCTGTGTGTGTAACTGATGGTTCTCTGTGTGTGTAACTGATGGTTCTCTGTGTGTGGAACTGATGGTTCTCTGTGTGTGTGGAACTGATGGTTCTCTCTGTGTGTAACTGATGGTTATCTGTGTGTGTAACTGATGGTTCTCTGTGTGTGGAACTGATGGTTCTCTGTGTGTGGAACTGATGGTTCTCTGTGTGTGGAACTGATGGTTCTCTGTGTGTGGAACTGATGGTTCTGTGTGTGTGGAACTGATGGTTCTGTGTGTGTGGAACTGATGGTTCTGTGTGTGTGGAACTGATGGTTCTGTGTGTGTGGAACTGATGGTTCTGTGTGTGTGGAACTGATGGTTCTGTGTGTGTGGAACTGATGGTTCTGTGTGTGTGGAACTGATGGTTCTGTGTGTGTGGAACTGATGGTTCTGTGTGTGTGGAACTGATGGTTCTGTGTGTGTGGAACTGATGGTTCTGTGTGTGTGGAACTGATGGTTCTGTGTGTGTGGAACTGATGGTTCTGTGTGTGTGGAACTGATGGTTCTGTGTGTGTGGAACTGATGGTTCTGTGTGTGTGGAACTGATGGTTCTGTGTGTGTGGAACTGATGGTTCTGTGTGTGTGGAACTGATGGTTCTGTGTGTGTGGAACTGATGGTTCTGTGTGTGTGGAACTGATGGTTCTGTGTGTGTGGAACTGATGGTTCTGTGTGTGTGGAACTGATGGTTCTGTGTGTGTGGAACTGATGGTTCTGTGTGTGTGGAACTGATGGTTCTGTGTGTGTGGAACTGATGGTTCTGTGTGTGTGGAACTGATGGTTCTGTGTGTGTGGAACTGATGGTTCTGTGTGTGTGGAACTGATGGTTCTGTGTGTGTGGAACTGATGGTTCTGTGTGTGTGGAACTGATGGTTCTGTGTGTGTGGAACTGATGGTTCTGTGTGTGTGGTAACTGATGGTTCTGTGTGTGTGGAACTGATGGTTCTGTGTGTGTGGAACTGATGGTTCTGTGTGTGTGGAACTGATGGTTCTGTGTGTGTGGAACTGATGGTTCTGTGTGTGTGGAACTGATGGTTCTGTGTGTGTGGAACTGATGGTTCTGTGTGTGTGGAACTGATGGTTCTGTGTGTGTGGAACTGATGGTTCTGTGTGTGTGTAACTGATGGTTCTGTGTGTGTGTAACTGATGGTTCTGTGTGTGTGTAACTGATGGTTCTGTGTGTGTGTAACTGATGGTTCTGTGTGTGTGGAACTGATGGTTCTGTGTGTGTGTAACTGATGGTTCTGTGTGTGTGTAACTGATGGTTCTGTGTGTGTGTAACTGATGGTTCTGTGTGTGTGTAACTGATGGTTCTGTGTGTGTGTAACTGATGGTTCTGTGTGTGTGTAACTGATGGCTCTGTGTGTGTGTAACTGATGGTTCTGTGTGTGTGTAACTGATGGTTCTGTGTGTGTGTAACTGATGGTTCTCTGTGTGTGTGTAACTGATGGTTCTCTGTGTGTGTGGAACAGTACACCATGCTGTCAGGACAGGTGCCGTTTCAGAGCGAGCAGCGTGGGGTGACCTCGTCGTACGCTGCTGACATCATGCACAAGATCAAGGAGGGGGACTTCTCACTGGACGGAGACGCCTGGAAGGGTGTTTCAGAAGACGCAAAAGAGCTCGTTAAAGGTTTTGCTTTGTTTGTTTGTTGTTTTGCTTTTTGTGTTTCGTCTGTTTTGACATGTCGCTGCACAATTTAAGGTCTGCTGACCGTGGATCCAGAGAGTCGTCTCAAGCTCTCAGATCTGAAGGAGAACAGCTGGTTGCAAGGCGAGGCCTCCATGTCCACCACTCCTTTGTGCACTCCAGACGTGTTGGAGTCCAGCGGGCCCACAGTCCGCACCTACGTCAACGCCACATACAAGGTTGGAGCCATTTACTGTCAGTCTGTAAAAACTCTTAGAAGAGCTGTTTTCAGGTTTCCCGTTCATTTCCTTTTTTAATCAGGCTTTCAACCGCGCCAAGAGAGAGGGCTTCTTCTTGAAAAGCGTCGACAACGCGCCGCTTGCAAAACGCCGCAAGCTAAAGATGACCAGCACGGGCGTAGAGACCCGATGGAGTTCATCCTCTTCCTCCTCCTCTTCTTCCACGTCCTCCTCGGCTTCTGCGACGGCATCCAAAGAGCAGCGGAAGCCAACTACGACCCCGAAGCAAAGCAAGCTAAAATGACACGACGGGCAAAGCTGAAGTGATGTGGGATGTTGTCACCATGGCAACTTGTTGTCCTCCAGCGGTCGGTACACAATACAAAACACAACACCGACCCAACACCGGTGCAGGTAAACCCAACGTTTTTAAAGCAAAAAATGAATTTCCTCTTGACGGGCTCCACGTTTAGCCTCTTCTCCTAAAACCAAACCTGTTTTTTCTTGAAAGGAGAAGATGCACCCGTGAGAAGATTGTAATTCCTAATCGGTATTTGAGCAGCACAGTTTAGTTTTAAAGCACTGCGGCTACTAAACAGTGCCGGGTTATTTAGGGGGGAAAAGGGAAGAGCGAGCCTTTAACGAGCAGAAGCCATAAAAGCTGCAGAAGCAGTGAGCGTACAAACGAGAAGGTGCACAGACTTGTGCCCCGTTTGAATCATTTTAAACCAAACCTGAAGCGGCAGAATCCTGTTGGAGCTGTGGTGGTTGAATGTGAGGGCAGAGCTGTTTGCACTGCCAGGAGGAACTGCTCTGGATCAGCAGGGTTAAAGGTGCTGCACCTCCAGCACACGTTCCCATCTGGACAGCGTGGAGCTCAAGTCTCCCAGTATCCAAGCCGAGTCTGACTCGAAGCAGGTGCAGCTGCGACTGAAGCAGAAGTGCTTGTAGACAAAAACACATGAAATGTAAACACACTCGCTGTAAATAACTCCTCGTCGTGCCGGATAGAACATTTCTAGCATGCTTATAAGATAAATTTATATTTTGGTATCTGTCAGATTAATTAGTGATCACTAGAATAATCTAGTGTGGATTTAGTTGTTTGCACAAAGATGGGAACTTGTTGATTTGGAGCACATTTAGTTTTTACATTTAAACCAGTTTTCTCTTGGTGCCATATGGTACTCCCATAGGTGTGGCCAGGGTTTTCCTTTTTATTACAGTAAATGTTTGTTGCCCAACAACTGAGATCAGTTTTTATTTTATTTTTATTTTTTCCCCTCAGTGGGCCTTTTTTCTCCTGAGGCGACTTTTAATTCAGACGATCTTACAGAATGAGACACTTAATGAGGACTTGAAGGGAGGCACCCCGTGAGCGTAATGTACATTCACTTTATGATTTTGAACAAAAAAGTAAGATTATGTAATGATTTATGCTGTTTAAATGGTGTTTTAATGTAATGATTTTATTGAACTTTTTAATGTTGCACAGTCGATCAATTAAACACATTTCAGCTTTAAAAGTGCTTTTTGCTAATATTTATTATTCCTTTGATTTAAAGTCTGGTTTTGGGATATCATGATTTGGCTGTTTGTGTGTTCCAGTTGTGTGTGTGTGAGTGTGTGTGAGTGTGTGTGAGTTTTCCAGATGTTTCTGTACCAGATGAAGCATTATTGCAGTTTAATGTATTCTGTTGTGGTTTCCCACTGGTGTCTTTTTAAAGGCTGTTGGTATTTGAGCTGAATCTCTTTGCTTAAAATTTGCTTTTGTTGTTGACGTTTTGTCGTTTTAAGTGATACTTGTTTCCTGAGATGCACTGTCACTGATGTCGTAAATGAAAATGTATCTTTGGCACCAAGTTTTTATTTTCTTTTTACTTTTTTGGGGGGCTTGTTCCAAAATAAAACATTATTCTTAAATAATTGCTGTGTATTTGTCTTTCCGGTGTTCAGCTGTTATTTAACTGGTCCAAATGGTGAGATGAGGAGTTAATTTTACTCCCACAGGTCAACATCATCTTTTACTTTATGTTTAATAAAAGTCTCAGTAGCTCAGAAAACAAGGATGAGCTGTAACATCTTACTTTTCAAACATTTTCGTACAGCTCTACCTTTGAATACACACACGGTACTCTGACCAGCTGTTTAATTTTCCTCCATTATTTGGGACTGCCCAGAAAGGCAGCACTTGTTGTTATCCACCTGAAAACAGTCTTGCTCTTCCTTTAACTTTAATGTGTCCTGAATCACAATGATGCTGGTATATATCAAAACGAATGGCTCAACACCGTGATGTGTACTATTACTTTTATTGGTATTTCAACAAATGTTCAAGTTATCATGGCGACGTACTGTATTTTTTGGACTATAAGGCGCATTCAAACATTTTGACAGATTTTTGAGCACCGTGTGCCACATAAAATCGGTCTGGGGTCAGTAAGCACAACCGAGTTATTACATAAGTCGCACCATATTTTAAAGCTCACTGTTGATTTTTGAGAAAATTAGAGGCTTTTAAGTGTGCCTTATAGTCCGTAAAATAAGGTAATTTGCAAACAAATATGCCCATTTTTCTCATTGGAAAAACACTGACTGGACTCTATAACAGCTTCCAACCACAGCTCATGAACAGCTTGTTGGATTTGTTTGAAACTCACAAAGTACTCATCAGATTTATCTCTAGAACAGATTTACCTTTGGAGCCATTTTGGTTCAAGATGGCTGCCGCAGCAACCTCAGAAAACAACATTGAGTATAACTCAGTCCTTCTTGAGCTGAAATTTAGTACGATCGTAGCTGAGAGTGACTTGTCAAACATTCCTAATGCAAATCAAGATTCCAATATTCTTATCTAAATGGGGGAAAATCTACTATATCTCAGCTATTTAAAAAAATGTTGAGCTGTTATTTGGTGTGGTGGTAGCTGACAGCGATGCACAGCACATTCTGAATTCAGATCTAAAAATGCAAGATGGCTGCCAAAGCTAAAAAAAAAACTCATTGATTTGTTGCCTTATTGAACTGAAATCTGGTGTGATGGTAGCTGAGAGTACATGGTTTTTGTTGTTTATTGTTTATTAAATTTGTTCATTTTTTTTTACAAAAGAAACAATACAAGACAATCCCATAAATGATAATGTACAAAATATAAAAAAATGAAAGGTAGCAGAAAGAAGAATAAATCGTATTATATCTGCCCCTTTTTTCAAACAATCAGATTAAACAATAATAATCTTCAACCAACAGTACAAAATGACTAACTCTTTCTAATTTTCTAACTAATACAATACACATTACGCTATTTCATATATATATTTTTTAACTTGATCATTTTCTTAAATGTAAACATTGACTTGGCATTTTTAACTACATTCTCCAAGCCATTCCATAATCTAATTCCCTGGATTGAGGTAGAACGTCCCTTCAAACTAGTTCTGAATTGTGGTTTTACAAACAACTCTGTCCCCTTAAGATTATAACAACTTTGTCTTTTAACAAAATGCATTTGGATATTTAAAGGTAATGCATTATTTTGAGCCCTATACATAACTGATAAAATATTATAGTCTACCAAATCATGGAACTTCAATAACTTCAGTTGATAAAATAATGTACTTGATGGATGACGGTAATGTTTTCTAGTGATAATTCTTACAGCTCTTTTCTGTAATACAAAAATAGGCTTTGTGATTGTTTTACATGCGTTCCCCCAAACATCAATACAATAGATTAAGTGTGGAACAATGATTGTGTTATACAACAAATACAGAGCATTATGTTTATGTTTATTAAATTTGTTCATTTTTTTTAACAAAAGAAACAATACAAGACAATCTCATAAATGATAGTGTACAAAATATAAAAAAATGAAAGGTAGCAGAAAGAAGAATAAATCTTATTATATCTGCCCCTTACTTCCAACAATCAGATTAAACAACAATAATCAACCATGTAAACAATAATAATCTTCAACCAACTTTTTCCAACAATCAGATTAAACAATAATAATCTTCAACCAACAGTACAAAATGACTAACTCTTTCTAATTTTCTAACTAATACAATACACATTACGCTATTTCATATATTTTTTAACACATTTGTTTTGATCATTTTTTTAAATGTAAACATTGACTTGGCATTTTTAACTACATTCTCCAAGCCATTCCATAATCTAATTCCCTGGATTGAGGTAGAACGTCCCTTCAAACTAGTTCTGAATTGTGGTTTTACAAACAACTCTGTCCCCTTAAGATTATAACAACTTTGTCTTTTAACAAAGTGCATTTGGATATTTAAAGGTAATGCCTTATTTTGAGCCCTAAACATAACTGATAAAATAGTCTACCAAATCATGGAACTTCAATAACTTTAGTTGATAAAATAATTAGGGATGCACCGATCCACATTTCTCACTTCCGATCCGATACCGATACTTGTTAACTCGGTATCGACCGATACAGATACTTTCCCGATCCGATACTGTTCAGGTATTTGACTCCGTATAATGAAACTTTTGCACCCAAACTATTCATTTTAACATTGTGTGAGATAAACCCAATGAAGACACTCTTGAGCCCTACAATAGGGAACCCCCCTATTGTAGGGCTTAAGAGTGTCTTCATTGGGTTTATCTCACACAATGTTAAAAAGGGCAGTCACAGATTGTGATTGAACACAAGTGCTCTTTGAAGCTGGATCGGAAAAGTATCAGCAGGTTTAATCCGATACCCGATACTTAAATAATGCTGGTATCGGATACCGATACCGATACTGGATCGGATCGGCCCCATCCCTAAAAATAATGTACTTGATGGATGACGGTAATTTTTTCTAGTGACGATTCTTACAGCTCTTTGCTGTAAAACAAAAATAGGCTTTGTGATTGTTTTACATGCGTTCCCCCAAACATCAATACAATAGATTAAGTGTGGAACAATGATTGTGTTATACAACAAATACAGAGCATTATGTTTATTAAATTTGTTCTTTTTTTTTACAAACGAAACAATACAAGACAATCTCATAAATGATAGTGTACAAAATATAAAAAAAGAAAGGCAGCAGAAAGAAGAATAAATCTTATTATATCTGCCCCTTACTTCCAACAATCAGATTAAACAACAATAATCAACCATGTAAACAATAATAATCTTCAACCAACTTTTTCCAACAATCAGATTAAACAATAATAATCTTCAACCAACAGTACAAAATGACTAACTCTTTCTAATTTTCTAACTAATACAATACACATTACGCTATTTCATATATTTTTTAACACATTTGTTTTGATCATTTTTTTAAATGTAAACATTGACTTGGCATTTTTAACTACATTCTCCAAGCCATTCCATAATCTAATTCCCTGGATTGAGGTAGAACGTCCCTTCAAACTAGTTCTGAATTGTGGTTTTACAAACATCTCTGTCCCCTTAAGATTATAACAACTTTGTCTTTTAACAAAGTGCATTTGGATATTTAAAGGTAATGCATTATTTTGAGCCCTATACATAACTGATAAAATATTATAGTCTACCAAATCATGGAACTTCAATAACTTCAGTTGATAAAATAATGTACTTGATGGATGACGGTAATGTTTTCTAGTGATAATTCTTACAGCTCTTTTCTGTAATACAAAAATAGGCTTTGTGATTGTTTTACACGCATTCCCCCAAACATCAATACAATAGATTAAGTGTGGAACAATGATTGTGTTATACAACAAATACAGAGCTTTATCATTCAATAGGTCTCTGACTTTGTACAGTACTGCTATCGATTTAGCTATTTTTATTCTTACAGAATTTATGTGTTGTTTCCATGTCAGTTTGTCATCAATGATAACACCCAAAAACTTCACCTCACTCACTCTACAAATCTCAACATCCTCAATTTTGAGTGGAACATCAACAGTTTTCTTTTTATTACCGAATATCATGTAATTAGTTTTTTCTAGATTTAATGATAATTTATTTATTTTAAACCAAGTTTGTATCTTGACAAATTCTGTCTTTATCAATTCCAACATTTGTTCTATATCTTCACCTAAACAGAAAAAAGTGGTATCATCAGCAAAAAGTACACATTTAAGGAGTCCTGACACATTTACCAAGTCATTCACATATAAAATAAAAAGCTTTGGTCCAAGTACAGAGCCTTGGGGAACTCCACATGTGATATTACAGAGGTCAGATCTTACATCATTTATTTGTACAAATTGTTTCCTATCTTTTAAGTAGCTAGATACCCACTGTAATGCTGGTCCTCTAATACCATATTTGTTCAGTTTTTCAAGGAGAATGGTGTGATCAATAGTATCGAATGCTTTTTTTAAATCAACAAAAATACTGATA
The DNA here is from genome assembly GCA_038048925.1 of Garcialebias charrua. Lineage (NCBI taxonomy): Eukaryota > Metazoa > Chordata > Actinopteri > Cyprinodontiformes > Rivulidae > Garcialebias > Garcialebias charrua. The sequence continues at coordinate 67,272 of JBBPBX010001346.1, forward strand.
CAATATTGTTTTTGATCGACAGCAGTAGTTATTTGTTCCATTAATTCCATGAGAGCCATTGATGTAGAGCTTTTTGATCCAAACCCATACTGGCTGTTGCTTAGAATTCATTCATTCAACCTTTATTTATACAGGCTATACAGGCTACAGAATATTTTGTTTATCTATAAATTGATCTAGTCTGTTATAGTTTTTCAAGAATTTTTGAAAACTGTGGTAACAAGGATATACAGTAGGTATATAATTGTTGAACACACATTTATCACCATTTTTAAAAAGAGGAACGACCTTAGCTACTTTCATATTATCTGGAAATATTCCTGTTGAAAATGATAAGTTACATATGTATGTGAACGGCTCAATAACATGGCTCATTATGTCCTTCACAAACATCATATCCATGTCCACCCAGTCTTTCGATCTCTTGTCTGTAAGATGTTTTACTACATTCATTATTTCCTCTTTGTTAGTTCCATTTAGAAAAATACTATTTGCACAACCTGTAATTGAGTGGATCACATTTTTATCTACTTTTGGTATCTTAGCTGCAAGGCTTGATCCAACATTCACAAAATATTGATTAAATCCATTTACAATTTCATTTTCATCATGAATTTCATCGTTGTCTTTTACAAAATATTTTGAAATACCAGTTTTTGCTTTATGATTCTTCAGGACACTATTCATTACTCGCCATGTTGCTTTCATATCACCATTACTTTTATCTAATAATTTACTATAATATTCTTTCTTATGTTTCCTTATAATCCCTACTAATTTATTTTTATACTTTTTATATTTTTCTTCAGCGCTCTGACTTCGCAATTTCAAGAAACATGAATACAAATAATTCTTTTTTTTACAAGCATTTCTCAACCCTTTTGTCATCCATGGTTGATCAATCGTATTTCTCTTTGTGTAATTTGTTTGCACACAATTCTTTTCATACAGAGCTTCCAAGACATTCATAAACTCATCATCGAGACTACGGGGAAAACGCGAGGTGGAGGTGTCTGCATTTACGTTAACAAAGACTGGTGCACGAACTGTGCCGTTATCAGCAGGATCTGCTCAGCTGCTGTGGAGCTTTTAACAATAAGATGTCGGCCACATTACCTCCCCCGCGACTATTCAGCGATAATAATAAGCAATGTTTACATACCCCCCGATGCTAATGCTAAAGTCGCCCAGGAAGAAATTCATGAGTTACTCACCTCGCTGCAGTGTAAATATCCTGAGGGGTTTTTCATTGTTTCCGGGGACTTCAATCACGTGGATTTACGTGTCATCCTTCCAACCTTCAATCAGCACGTTTTCACAGAAACACGAGGAAATAAGACATTAGACCAGGTCTACACGAATGTGAAGGGGGCGTACACGGCGAAGCCACGCCCACCGATCGGGGCTTCCGACCATCGCTCCCTGCTATTGGTCCCTAGACAGCTCCCCCCACTCCGACGTTCGATGCCAGAACAAAGAGTGATAACATCGTGGCGCCAAGATAGTTCCCCCATGCTAAGAGACTGCTTTGAAAACACAAACTGGTCTGTCTTCAAAGAGGCAGCTACGAATGGAAATTCAATTGACCTGGAGCTTTATGCTTCCTCTGTCCTGGGTTACATCAGTACATGTGCTGAAAATGTATCCATAAGAAAGTGTGTTAAATTTTACCCCAATCAAAAACCCTGGCTAAATAAGGATGTCCGCACCCTGCTGGCAGCCAGGGACACTGCATTCAAGTCTAAAGATACTGAGGAGTTGAGAAAGTGCAGGAGAGAACTGGATGATGGCATAAAGAAGGCCAAAGCCGCGTATGCACAGAGGATCGAGGGACAGTTCACCTCACATGATCCAAGGAGCATGTGGCAGGGCATCAAATGCTTAACAGACTACAAGGGCAAAAGCAAACAATGCCCCAGGGACCCATCCCTGCCTGATGCCCTCAATAAGTTTTATGCACGTTTTGATGATCCAAACAGACCAACTAGCACCAGACTCACCTCATCACCAGACGAGGAGCACCTCAAAGTGACCGCAGCAGAAGTGAGAGGCAGTCTCAGAAGGATCAACCCTCATAAAGCTACGGGTCCAGACAACATCCCAGGGAAAGTTCTGAAGGAATGTGCGGACCAGCTCTGTGAGGTGCTGGCTGACATCTTCACCACCTCACTTGCACTGGAGTCAGTTCCCACCTGCCTGAAGACCGCCACCATCATCCCAGTCCCAAAAAGCTCCACAGTGACTGGTCTGAATGACTACAGACCGGTGGCTCTCACCCCGATAGTCGCTAAATGTTTTGAGAAACTGGTCATGTCCCACATCAAGACAGCCGTCAACATCAATGAGGACCCTCATCAATATGCATACCGTGAGAACCGATCAACAGAGGACGCCATCTCCTCCGTGGTCCACACTGCTCTCACCCACCTGGATCAGAAGGACTCATACGTGCGTCTGCTCTTTGTGGACTTCACATCTGCCTTCAACACCATGATCCCCCAAACTCTGATAGACAAACTATCCACACTTGGACTAAGCCCCTCTATTTGTAACTGGGTCTTAGACTTCTTAACAGACAGACCACAGTCCGTGAAGATCCACAACTTCTCCTCCTCCACCATCACCCTCAGCACTGGCTCTCCTCAGGGATGTGTGCTGAGCCCTCTTCTGTTCACTCTGCTCACATATGATTGTACAGCCACACATCCAGGCTGTCATATTGTTAAGTTTGCAGATGATACAGCTGTGGTGGGATGCATCACAGATAATGATGAATCCAGCTACAGACAGGAGGTGGAACATCTGGAGAGCTGGTGCAAAGAGAACAACCTTCACATGAATGTGAAGAAGACGAAGGAGATGATTGTGGACTTCAGAAGGAACAAACACACCCACACCCCACTGTATATAGGTGGATCTGCGGTGGAGGTGGTCTCCAGCTACAAATACCTGGGTGTACACATGAATGATAACCTCAGCTGGAGCAACAACACCACCAGCCTGATCAAGAAAGGTCATCAGAGACTCTACTTCCTCAGACGGCTGAGACGAGCCGGTCTGAGAAGCCCAGTCCTCACCTCGTTCTACAGGTGTGCAGTGGAGAGCGTCCTGTGCTCCAGCATCAACGTGTGGCATGGAGGCTGCACAGTTGCAGAGAGAAAAGCTCTGCAGAGAGTGGTGAAGGCTGCACAGAAGTCTGTGGGAGTCAGTCTCCCCACCATCACAGACATTTACACCTCCAGATGCAGAAAAAGAGCCACCTGCATCATGAAAGACCTCACTCACCCAGCACACTCACTCTTTGCACCACTCCCCTCGGGACGGAGGTTGAGGAGCATCAAATGTAGAACCACTAGACTGAGGAACAGCTTCTACCCTGAGGCTGTCAGACTCATGAATAAATAAATAATAAGAATAAACACTGCAAAATGTCACATCATGCTGATACTGATCTGTTTCTTGTTGCTGCGTTCATCTGTGACCATCTGCTCATGTTCGTGCTGCTGTTTATAATGATGTTTTTCTACTACATTAGGGCTTAGTGTATTACTAGCTGATGTCTCTCTTAGTTAATCCTAGATGTTATTATTGTTTTTCTCTTGCATTTGTTGTTGGATGTAACTGGGACCCTGTGTACATAATCTCGTTTTCAACACATGTACTACATGCGGTGCAAATGACAATAAATTCTCTCTGACTCTGACTCTGATATGCTCTGTTCGCATCATCAACATACACATCATTCCAGTCTTGTTTATCTAGATTCTCTTTCAATTTTTCCAAAACTTTTTTTGACGTGTTTATGATCTTTTCTTCATTGTGACTGCTTTTGTGATGCTTTGATCATTTTTATAGATTGTGAAAACTGGTAAATGATCACTTAAGTCGGTCATTAAGATACCACCTATCACGTCCCCATTTGTTATATTTGTGAAAATATTATCAATTATTATCATTCAATAGGTCTCTGACTTTGTACAGTACTGCAATCGATTTAGCTATTTTTATTCTTACAGAATTTATGTGTTGTTTCCATGTCAGTTTGTCATCAATGATAACACCCAAAAACTTCACCTCACTCACTCTACAAATCTCAACACCCTCAATTTTGAGTGGAACATCAACAGTTTTCTTTTTATTACTGAATATCATGTAATTAGTTTTTTCTAGATTTAATGATAATTTATTGATTTTAAACCAAGTTTGTATCTTGACAAATTCTGTCTTTATCAATTCCAACATTTGTTCTATATCTTCACCTAAACAGAAAAATGTGGTATCATCAGCAAAAAGTACACATTTAAGGAGTCCTGACACATTTACCAAGTCATTCACATATAAAATAAATAGCTTTGGTCCAAGTACAGAGCCTTGGGGAACTCCACATGTGATATTACAGAGGTCAGATCTTACATCATTTATTTGTACAAATTGTTTCCTATCTTTCAAGTAGCTAGATACCCACTGTAATGCTGGTCCTCTAATACCATATTTGTTCAATTTTTCAAGGAGAATGGTGTGATCAATAGTATCAAATGCTTTTTTTAAATCAACAAAAATACTGATACAATATTGTTTTTGATCGACAGCAGTAGTTATTTGTTCCATTAATTCCATGAGAGCCATTGATGTAGAGTTTTTTGCTCTAAACCCATACTGACTGTTGCTTAGAATATTTTGTTTATCTATAAATTGATCTAGTCTGTTCACAAATAGTTTTTCAAGAATTTTTGAAAACTGTGGTAACAAGGATATAGGTCTATAATTGTTGAACACACATTTATCACCATTTTTAAAAAGAGGAACTACCTTAGCTACTTTCATATTATCTGGAAATATTCCTGTTGAAAATGATAAATTACATATATATGTAAACGGCTCAATAACATGGCTCATTATGTCCTTTACAAACATCATATCCATGTCCACCCAGTCTTTTGATCTCTTGTCTGTAAGATTTTTTACTACATTCATTATTTCCTCTTTGTTAGTTCCATTTAGAAAAATACTATTTGCACAACCTGTAATTGAATGGATCACATTATTATCTACTTTTGGTATTTTAGCTGCAAGGCTTGATCCAACATTCACAAAATATTGATTAAATCCATTTACAATTTCATTTTCATCATGAACTTCATCGTTGTCTTTTACAAAATATTTTGAAATACCAGTTTTTGCTTTATGATTCTTCAGGACACTATTCATTACTCGCCATGTTGCTTTCATATCACCATTACTTTTATCTAATAATTTACTATAATATTCTTTCTTATCCATCCATCCATCCATCCATCCATCTTCTTCCGCTTATCCGGGGTCGGGTCGCGGGGGTAGCAGCCTAAGTAGGGAGGCCCAGACTTCCCTCTCCCCAGCCACTTGGAGCAGTTCCTCCGGGGGAATCCCAAGGCGTTCCCAGGCCAGCCGAGAAACATAGTCCCTCCAGCGCGTCCTGGGTCTTCCTCTGGGTCTCCTCCCGGTGGGACGTGCCCGGAACACCTCACCAGGGAGGCGTCCAGGAGGCATCCTAACCAGATGCCCGAGCCACCTCAACTGGCTCCTCTCGATGTGGAGAAGCAGCGGCTCTACTCCGAGTCCCTCCCGGATGACTGAGCTTCTCACCCTATCTCTAAGGGAGAGTCCAGCCACCCTGCGGAGAAAACTCATTTCAGCCGCTTGTATCCGAGATCTTGTTCTTCAATATTCTTTCTTATGTTTCCTTATAATCCCTACTAATTTATTTTTATACTTTTTATATTTTTCTTCAGCGCTCTGACTTCGCAATTTCAAGAAACATGAATACAAATAATTCTTTTTTTACAAGCATTTCTCAACCCTTTTGTCATCCATGGTTGGTCAACCATATTTCTCTTTGTGTAATTTGTTTGCACACAATTCTTTTCATACAGAGCTTCCAGGATATTCATAAACTCATCATATGCTCTGTTCACATCATCAACATACACTTCATTCCAGTCTTGTTTATCTAGATCCTCTTTTAATTTTTCCAAAAAAATGTTTGACGTGTTTATGATCTTTTTCTTCGTTGTAACTGCTTTTGTGATGCTTTGATCATTTTTATAGATTGTGAAAACTGGTAAATGATCACTTAAGTCGGTTGTTAAAATACCACCTATCACATCCCCATTTGTTATATTTGTGAAAATATTATCAATTATTGTGGCACTATGAGTTGTAATTCTTGTTGGCTTTGATATCAATGGATACATATTTAAACTGTACATTGAGTTTATAAATGTGCTGATGTTATTTGAATGTTTTATTACCCATATCAATGTTAAAGTCTCCACACAAAAAAACTTTTTTATTAAAACTCTACTCCATTAGCTCCAAGATTTTATCAGTGAAAATTTCTATATTTGCTCCTGGTGATCTACTTGTATATACATAACTAATTATGTTTTTATCATTTTTGTTTATTATTTCTATTGTTATCATTTCCATAATATTATCAACTATTATTGACATTTCACTATTTAATTTACATTTGATTTCATTATTGACAAATAGAGCGACTCCACCACCTCTTTTATTATTTCTGTTCATATGATAAAATTCATACCCCTCGATGTGAATATTACTTGTGTTATCATCATTGAGCCATGTCTCTGACAGCGCTATTTTTGTAAAAGTTCTATTTAACTTTTTTAAGTAATCTGTTATTTTGGATATGTTTATACTTCTGCTATTAAAGTGAATAATAGAGAGAACTCCATTTGATATATTGATGTCATAAACTGCTCTTCATTATAATATTCGCTATCTTTTATTACAGGAAAAAAAATTGCATCAATCACATTTTCAACATTATATATTTTAGGTTCTGATGGTACAGTCACACCAAGCAGCGTTTTGAACCTCCAAAAAGCTCCTCACGCACGCAAGTGGACGCACTTGTGAATGCAGCGTGTTCAAACCTGAACGCCAGAAGCCAGAAGCTGCTGGGTGTGTGGGAGGAGCTTACCGGTATACAGAGCCCTGCGCACGGAGTCCTGCTCACTCCGCCAGGCGAGGAGGAGCTGTTTATTTCCGTCTCTGTCGAGCAGACTTGACTGGTCGTGAAGGAATTGTCGCGAACACACAGCTACAATGAGTTTCTCTTCCATAGTACACGAGCTCGCGGGTCTTTTCTTTTCGACAAACAATACGTCACATAGTGCGCGCGCACCCTCGTTTCCGCGTCACATAGGGACTCTCCCCCTGACCCCCTCTCTTCTCCCCCGACTCTCCCTGATTGGTTGACACACCAACCAATCGGGTAGAGTTGAGCGGCGTTTGAAAGTTTGAACCGCGAAATCTTCAGCATGTTGAAGGCTCGGTTTGGAGGCGGAAGCCGGTTCACGTGCACGGAAAAACGCTTCTCAGCACGCTCAACTCGCACGCGACCTGACGCCAGACGCCAGGAGGTGCCTGGAAGCGCGTCCACCATTGACTTTACATGTAAACTGGACGCTTTGGAGGTCAAAACGCTGCTTGGTGTGACTACACCATAAGTCTTCGTATGTTGTCATGTTCTAATGTATTTGTTCATTTCACTGTATATTTTGTCCATTTTGAGTGTGAGTTGTTTCATTGATTTGTAATTTTTCATCTCCTGAGTTCATCCAGATCCTTCAGTTCTTTTATCATTTTAGGCTGAGACCCTTCTGTGTTTTGATAAAGATGTATCCATTTCTTGTCCATGTTGATGCTATTTTGTTCTGTTTTTTTAACAACCTTGCTTCACGTGCAATGTTTCCATTTTTTTTGGTTAGATGTTCATTTATGTAAACATTTGATCCCTGCAGATTTTTTTTTTTTCTTGCATAATTACATAGTTTTTTAACTTCCTGCTAATGAACTTGACGACTACTGACGGATTGAATCTTGGTGAATTACTGGGCAGGGTGTGACAGAACGAAATGTCCCCATGTTCTATGTCAGTGTTCCTTTCCTGTAAAAAAGTAACTACATGTTCCTCCAGAGTCTGTAGTTCTTCCTGTGGTGAATTCTCCGTTTGGTTAGTGTTAGTAAGAGCTTTTACATATGTCCGACACTTACTAACATCAAGTCCATCACCAAGTTGTCTTGCTTTGTGTATTGTTCTAAGTCATCTATTTTTTGTTCCAGTTCAGCTATTTTATTGTCTTTGCTAATTATCAGTTCTTTCAGTTGTCTTATTTCCTCAACCAGATTGGACTGGGAATCCAGTTTTGCTGATAATATTGCTAGTTCTTCACCCATAAAGTTTTGTGAATCTTTAAAGTCTTGCATTTCTGCTGAGTTGTTTCCCTTCGACTCTGGTGCTTTTTGTCCACCTTTTCTCGTCATACTTGCAGAGTTAGTAGTCTAGTGGTAGCAGGTCTCTGGTTTGTTTGCTGAACCACGTGGCCTTTCCACGAGGCTCACAGGCCTAATGATGGTGGCTGTGGCCCAGCACCCAGATCAGCAGTTATTAGATCAGAACTCACGGTCTCAGCAGCCTGCAGCAATCAGATCTGTTATCCGAAGAGGTTTGCCCACTAGCCCGGCTTAGACGGCAGTCCTCCGGTTCGCGCACGACGCTCGGCCTCCTCCTGTCACAGCAGCTCGGATGCTAGCTCAGTTAGCACAGCACGTAGCTCCGATGCTAGCCCAGCTCGTAGCTCCTGACAGCGGTACACCGGTACTTGCACGACTTTCAGCCTCTTTCGGTCGCAACAGCTCCGAGGTCTGCACACGATACCTGTCGACGTCTTTTCAGTCCGTGCGGCGTTCAGCCCTCTCTGGTCGCGGCGGCTTTCAGGTCTGACATAGTACTGTCAAATCAAAAAATTTAAATGGCACAACGTGGCAGTCCCTCATCAGTTGGTCCAGGAACTTTCTAGTTTTATTTCCTCCAGTGTTTAGACATGGAAAGTTGGTACTGTCTTCACTGTTGGGAAGCAGCAAGTCTCACCCGGTGGCTTAAAACTTTGCATCACAGAGAAAATTAAAATCCTAGCATTACTTGAATACTGCCCAAGTTTTAAGATGGGATCATCTTGAACTGAGACGGGTCAGAGAGCAATTAGTTTGGTCAGACCTTGTCTTGCAAAGTGTGTTAATGTTCAGAGGATGTTGTAAGTGACTCAGTTTATATTGATGGAGTTGGAGCCATGTTAGTGTTTGCATCGGAATTTTGGTCAAGGTTTATGGACTTTTTTTTTTTTTTACCATGGCAAATCTAAAAGTTGCAACTAAGAATGCAATGACAAACATTTTATCTCACAATGAAACAGAAAACACATCAAATGTTGAAACTAAGAATTGCCCTTTTTGAGGTGGTTTTAACTTGATGACAGCAACACATGTAAGAGGTTCAAAAACAGCATTTTGTAGCAAAGTTATTAGAGGACTGGGCATAAGAAGAGCATTTTGAAGATATGAAGTATGGTCAGAGGTTTACCAGTCTGACAAACTGCATCTAAAAATAAAACGATTTCAGAATAATGTTCCTCAGAGGAAAATTGTGAAGACTGAATATCCTACAGTTCATAATGTGAAAACATTTGAAGAATCTGGAGACATCTCTGAGCTCAGAGGACAAATCCGAAAGTCAACTTTTAGAAAGCGGTGATCTCGGGGGCCACTGCAACAGAAGAAAGTCTGATTCTGTCATGGACATCTCTGCATTTTGTGTTTGTAAACAGTTATTTCCATGTAAATTACAGCAGTTTAGAAACTGGAGTTACTTCATTGGGACTAGCCACTGGCTCATCAGTTTGGTGAGAACTGAACTTGTTTTCTCCAAACTGAGGTTGCTCAAAGAGCTACAGCATCTATAGAAGATTTTACTTCTCACTGAGCCTAAATGTTTAAAATGTTCCTTTCAGAGCCCGTCATGTAATTCAGCCTCAGTAAACCCTGATTGCTTCCTCTCAGTCGGACTCTCCCTCAGAGCCTGTATTTGTGCTCCTGCTGAGCCTTCAGCACAGCTGAGAAGCTTAACACTGATGATCCGGCATTAATGGCACCTCATACATTCTATTCTTCACTGCTGACGGTATTACTCTACATTTTGTACTGGGTTTTAAACATGGCATTAAGCCAAAGATGAATTCTCTGTGAGTCGTTATAAAACACACTTTGATGCGTCTTCCATCTCTCTCTCTCTCTCTCTCTCTCTCTCTCTCTCTCTCTCTCTCTCTCTCTCTCTCTCTCTCTCTCTCTCTCTCTCTCTCT
>JBBPBX010001346.1:83419-96641 GCA_038048925.1 Garcialebias charrua
GAAAGGCTCCCAGACTCTACAGAAGAGTTAGTGTGCTCAGGGAGAAAGTCTCTGGAACTCCTCTGTCATCGACCTCTCCAACGTGGGCTGTAATGTGGTTCGGGTCCAGGAGCGGGCAGAGAGAGAGAAACAGAACGTGCAGGTGATGAAAAACGGGTTGGCCCCTTGTACTGTAAGGTTGACATAGACTGCAGGAGATGGAAAAACTACAGAGACTGCAGCAGGCGTGGGAGCGGCCGCAGGGGCTGCAGCTACGAGGATCCCAGGTGTCGTGAAAGAAGAGTCCGGTTCCATGGCAGGGAGATGTGTGGGTGGAGGACGAGGGCTAACCAACTCTATTCTGCCAGCACCTCGTCCAGAAAGTACTCCATTCTGGGTGTATCAAACAGTCCGGGTAAGCAAACATATTCATGCAGCAAGTTTTTTGTGGCCACCCACCTTTCCCACAGGTTGCAGGAGGTGGTCGAGTCCACAAACCTCCAGGTGGTGTTGCAAAGCATTTTAAGGTCCTCCTTAGACAATCGGGACAGAAATTTCTTGTCTGCTGGGTTCTTATTTGGTTGCGTCATACTGTCAGGATTTAACTCTGAAGGCAGGAACGAAGCCAATGGTGCAGACAAGAGTACACAGGGAGCCAGGAATACAAAAATAAATATTTAATAATAATAAATCAAAGGGTTGACGGGGTAGCAAACTCACTCTTAGGAGACAGGAGCAACACAGGAGACATCAAGGGGAGACCCAACGATGACGCGACAAAGGACAAGACTCACAGACAGGTTTATAAACACAGACAAGACAGGACGTGATTACAAACAGCTGGGAACACAAGGAGAACTCAATCAAGACATGGATGAGATAAACAAGGGTGCACGGACAAGGGATGATCACAAGATGGAGCCATCCTAGTTCTCTTTTCTTCTTGCAGCTTCAGGAAGTCCACAAAGAAAAATACATTAAAACGTTCAGTTTGATCAAATATAGTGTGTTCTGATTTTTGCTATCATTCAATAAACTAACCAAAAAATGGCTAACACAAAATAGGGATTTTTGGCGTATCAGCCTTTTTTTTTTTTTTTTACCTTTGTAGCCCAACAGAGACATCAGTTTAGCTTTAAAGAAGTCACTAGACACTGGATTATTACCAAAGGATTACAACTCAGGTATCCTTGTTTTTTTTTTTTTTTTTTTACATATATTTGACAAGGTATCTCAGCTTAAGATTTAAGGAGATTTAGCCAGTTTTTTTATTTTATAAAGTTTATAAAGAGGGTGGATCATCAACACAGAAACAGTGGACAATGCGTCTCTGCCTCCTTCTGCTGCTGAAACTGAAGCTGGTAATGACTGGTTTATGGGCACTGCCAGGTGTTCTGAGCAAACAAAAGCAAGAAGAGAACTGCGTAAGTCAACAGCAGTCAGCACTTTTCAAAAATGATCTGAAGTTTATTTACCTTAACCCTAGCTGCAGGGAGTGTGTGAGCTGTTTCAGCTTCAAAGTTACACTCTTGTGCCCAGGATGTTCAGCAAGGACAGCACAGTGGATCAGTTGGTTGAGCTGTTACCTCTCAATGAGAAGGTTGCCAGTTCAAATCCTGGCCAGGAACCTTTCTGGGTGGAGTTTGCATGTTCTCTCTGTGCATGTGTGGGGACTCCAGTTTCCTCCCACAGACCAACAACATGCATGTTAGACTGATTGGTAACTCTGAATTGTCTCTAGATGTGAGAGAGAGAGAGTGAATGGTTGTTTGTCTTGTTTGTCTCTGTGTGTCCCTGTGATGGACTGGAGACCTGTCCAGGGTGTCCCCGCTTCCCGCATAGTGACTGCTGGACATGGGAACCAGTGACCCCAAAAGAAAGAAGTGGGTAAAAGATAATGGATGGATGCTCAGCTTCTTGTGGATGATGTCACTGGTCACATGACACTCCAGCTTATTACCTGCACCCTTCTAAAAGCCCCCTCCCCCCACTCGTTTCATTCTTACAACTTGTACACATTCAAGTAAATAAACATCATAGCATGAGCATTTTTGTTCACTTTCACTGTCATTGTTTTATTTATTTATTTATTTATTTAAATTTATATATTTATTTACCTACCAGAACCCCTGAATAGACCTTACCAGGGAGGCTTAAGAGTGTGATCCCTCTATAGTTGGAACACACCCTACGGTCCCCCTTTTTGAATAGGGGAACCACCACCCCAGTCTGCCAATCCAAGGGAACTGCCCCCGATGTCCACGCGATATTGCAGAGTCGCGTAAGCCAACACAACCCCACAACATCCAGAGCCCTAAGGAACTCAGGACGAATCTCATCCACCCCCGGAGCCTTGCCACCGCGGAGCTTTTTAACCACCTCGGCGACCTCCGCACCAGAGATTGGAGAGCCCGATCCAAAGTCCCCAGGCTCCGCTTCCTCAGTGGAAGACGTGCCAGTAGGATTGAGGAGGTCTTCGAAGTATTCCGCCCACCGACTCACAACATCCCGAGTTGAGGTCAACAGCACGCCATCCCCACCATAAATGGTGTTGGTCGCGTACCGCTTTCCCCCCCTGAGACGCCGGATGGTGGACCAGAATCGCCTCGAAGCCGTACGGAAGTCATTCTCCATGGCCTCTCCGAACTCCTCCCACGCCCGAGTTTTTGCCTCAGCAACCACCCGAGCCGCATGCCGCTTGGACTGCCGGTACCTATCTGCTGCTTCCGGGGTCCCACAGGCCAAAAAGGCCCAATAGGACTCCTTCTTCAGCTTGACAGCATCCCTCACCGCCGGTGTCCACCACCGGGTTCGAGGGTTGCCACCACGACAGGCACCAACAACCTTGCGGCCACAACTCCGATAAGCTGCCTCGACAATAGAGGCGCGAAACATGGTCCACTCGGGCTCAATGTCCCCCGCCTCCCTCGGAACGTGTTCAAAGCTCTCCCGGAGGTGGGAGTTAAAGCTCCGTCTTACGGGAGACTCTGCCAGACGTTCCCAGCAGACCCTCACAATACGTTTGGGTCTGCCAGGTCTGACCGGCATCCTCCCCCACCATCGGAGCCAACTCACCACCAGGTAGTGGTCAGTGGACAGCTCCGCCCCTCTCTTCACCCGAGTGTCCAGGACATGCGGCCGCAGATCAGATGAGACGACAACAAAGTCGATCATTGAACTACGACCTAGGGTGTCCTGGTGCCAAGAGCACATATGGACACCCTTATGCCTGAACATGGTGTTTGTTATGGACAATCCATGACGAGCACAGAAGTCCAACAACAGAACACCACTCGGGTTCAGATCAGGGGGGCCGTTCCTCCCAACCACACCCCTCCAGGTCTCACTGTCATTGCCCACGTGAGCGTTGAAGTCCCCCAGCAGAACAAGGGAGTCCCCAGGAGGCGCACCCTCCAATACCCCCTCCAAGGACTCCAAAAAGGGTGGGTAATCTGCGCTGCCGTTCGGCGCATAGGCACAAACAACAGTCAGAGCCCGTCCCCCCACACGTAGGCGAAGGGAGGCTACCCTCTCGTTCACCGGGGTGAACCCCAACGTACAGGCACCGAGATGGGGGGCAACAAGTATGCCCACTCCTGCTCGGCGCCTCTCACCAGGGGCAACTCCAGAGTGGAAGAGTGTCCAACCCCTCTCAAGGAAACTGGTTCCAGAGCCAGAGCCATGCGTTGAGGTGAGTCCGACTATTTCTAGCCGGAACCTCTCAACCTCACACACTATAGGTGCAGGATAGGTGCAGCGTCCGCAGTGAAGCGGGCGCTGTACCGGTCTGTCGTGGTGAAGAGAGAGCTGAGTCAAAAGGCAAAGCTCTCAATTTACCGATCGATCTACGTTCCCACCCTCATCTATGGTCATGAGCTTTGGGTTATGACCGAAAGAACAAGATCTCGGATACAAGCGGCTGAAATGAGTTTTCTCCGCAGGGTGGCTGGACTCTCCCTTAGAGATAGGGTGAGAAGCTCAGTCATCCGGGAGGGACTCGGAGTAGAGCCGCTGCTTCTCCACATCGAGAGGAGCCAGTTGAGGTGGCTCGGGCATCTGGTTAGGATGCCTCCTGGACGCCTCCCTGGTGAGGTGTTCCGGGCATGTCCCACCGGGAGGAGACCCAGAGGAAGACCCAGGATACGCTGGAGGGACTATGTTTCTCGGCTGGCCTGGGAACGCCTTGGGATTCCCCCAGAGGAGCTGCTCCAAGTGGCTGGAGAGAGGGAAGTCTGGGCCTCCCTACTTAGGTTGCTACCCCCGCGACCCGACCCCGGATAAGCGGAAGAAAATGGATGGATGGATGGATGGATATTTACCTACCACAATGGGATTCACAGCTTTCAGTACAATCCACCTGTGTAGGTTGCATTAATTCAAATTCCTATTCACTTTTTATTATTCCAATCCCATTTGTGTGTGTGTATGTGTGTGTGTGTGTTTGACTGAATTTGACCTTTACACCTTGAAGTTATGATCTTTATATTTTATTGCATCTCATAATCACATAAATCTCCACATGTGGCCATTATAAAGGTTGTCCACATACGTTTCAAGGACTTTCTTTGTACAATTTCGTAAATATACATTTTTTTTGTGTAGCAACAGTTTTTTGGATGTTTAAATTCTGGTTCGCGTTTCGTTCTTCCTGTTCGCTCTTCTTCTGTTATGGTATGTTGAATTTTTGGGCAATAGGTGTCCTTCAGCGTGTCTTCAAAAACGGTCTTGTCACAAATATTACCAACAGATTAATTTATTCAAAATTAACAAAAAAGGCTAAACTGGATTTTATTTGCTTCTCCTTAAGCCACAAATTAAAAACACCTGAGTTACAATAAGATAATTTAAAAAAAAGATGATCATAGTGGGCAAAACTCATAGTTTTTAATTTGCAAGTGTTTTTATTCCTGTCCAAATGTGCATTAAAGTGTCGATGAGCCTTCAGGATTTTTACACAAACCCCATCAAGATCCAGATCCTGCAGCAATGAAACCCCCCAGAGGAGGGGAGGTGGGGTCGGGGAATATTGTAATTTCTCTGTTCAATAGCTGCAGAGATGTTTTCAGTCTGGATCCAGGTGGTGGAATCACACGCTGATTATAAAGACTCCTGAAGGGAACATTATATCAATGGCAGCGATCCACGAGGAAACATAAAAGCAAGGAGAAACCAATAAAACTGATTGGCATGGTTTGCAGCCCGCTCATTGATCGCTGGCTGCGGATGAATCCCTCGCTGAGTCCCGGGGCTAATCAAACTTTCTGCTTCACGTGCCTCGGCTATTGATGCCACATCTCCTACAAACAGCTGTGCACGCTGAAGGGCAAGACTTTTGTCCCTGCAGGAGAGAGCGAGACACCGTTTCCTCTTTTTAAAAAAGCACATACAGTACATTCATGCAAACTAACTGAATGAAGCACCAGTGAGTATTCTGGTTTTCAACGCAGCTCACTGATTTCCACACATGCCCCCTGAAATGCCATCAAATATATATTTAATAATATTCAATCTTTTTAATCAAGCCTTAACAAAACTTAATAAAGTGTAACAGATTTATTTTCTCGTGTGGATGAATGACTTTTTAGCATAAACTGATGTTCACTTATCAAATATTCATCGTCTGAAAACCCACTGCTGTTTTAAAAGCTGTCTCTGTCCATGGTGCTGAACGCACCGTGACGTCCTCACCAGCAGGGGTCAGTAGAGAGCCTGCCACTGACAGCACGAGCTGCACAAAGAGCGATGGAGAAGGGATGAAAAAAACATGAATATAACGTGTCACTGAGCCATTAATGAAATCAGTCCCTGGCTGGATGATTTGCATGGAATAAATGTGATTTATTGAGCAGGACAAAGACAGATCTGGGTGGAACGCTTGCTCCGAATCATCAATTACGACCCGCAGGACTTGGAAGTGGCCCATGAGCAGAGAGCACTTCCTTCAGTCTGTATGTATTCACACAAGGGGAAATCATTTACGAGGAGTGCTATCATGCTGCTAAAATTGATAACTTCTCCAAGTAGATCTCAAGCGCAGTGGTCTCAGATTCCTCCATTTAACAGCTCGGTGATCACACAATGGCTTATTGGTGCAAGGAGACGCTAAAAGACTGATTTATTCAAACTGTCAGACTGGGATAGAAAAGGTCTGAAATAGGACTTATGAGAAGTGACTCAACATGCAGATGTGAATCAACACAGTGAACGTCTTCTTTAAATTCAAAATTTCTGAACAAAGTAACGAGGAAAACATTAACCAGGCTACCAGGCTGTGGAGTTGACCATAAATGTTTCTGCATGTCAAAGTATTCTGGAGTCCATCTGTGTGACAGCTGAACATTAAATCGGGTCAGCAACAAATTAACAACAAAAAGACTGAAAATGAGGATGCTGCCATGGTCCGGTCAAAGTCTGGGCTCAACCAGAGAACTGCAGCAGGATCTTAAAGGAATAGATCAGATCTTTTTCAGCAGTAAGTAACTTACCTGTAGTAGATAGTTCTCTGAATGGCTTCAGTTTGAATAAATAGTTCAGTTCTGACTGAATCCATGGGCTAATGATGAGTTTGAACAAGGCTAAGATTAAAGTAGTTCATATGAACACTTCTTAAAATAAACCTTTACTTTGCTGTCAGTTTTGCTTAATATAATTATTCACACATACTTGTGATTATTAACAAGTATCACTTGGGCTGCAACTGCTGGAGACTCACTGGCAACTCAGAATTGTGAGAAAAAAGGCAAACATTTTGTTGCAGTCTTACAAAGTGATCATTAAAAATGTGGCCTCATTTTGAGCAGTTTGTAAAAGCCGACAAATAATTTTGTTCCCCACCACATCATACTCTTAGCATAGCACGTGAACAGCACTGGTGAAAGTTACTAATGATATTCTCATGGCCTCTGACAATGGACAGGTGTTTACACTGGTCCTGTTAGATCTCAGTGCTGCATTTCATACAGTTGATCGTAATATTTTTGACAAACTTTAACAAACCCCTACTGTGAGGTGTGATAGGTCAATCTGCATATGTATGTATGTATCTTACCTCAGCTTTATAACTCAAACCCCACAGTCCACCTTGAACTGAGAAGACTTCTCAGATGAGAAGCGAAACGTCTTCTGTTACAAATAAAGTCCAGTTGATTTTGTCTTGAACTTTTTTGAATTTACCATGTCCTGGATGACTGAGAATCTTCACCAGCATCTCATAATATTCTATTACAGAGACTTGAATATGATGTTGGAATTACAGGTTGTCACCGACTTACGACGTCCTCAACATACGACGTTCCGGACTTACGAGCGGACTAACAAACAGTAAAGTTGTACAGAAAATACAGCACTGGAATGTGTTTTCAGATAAAAGTGTGTTAGCTAACCGTTTGTAAACAAAGTTCTGTGCATGTTTATGAACCAGTATGTACGTTTGTGTTGGAAAAACGGGTGGTCGGCGCAGCGCTAGCATACATTTTCCGACTTACGACCAAAAATCCGGACTTACAAGCGACACGTGTTTCGGGTTCCGACATACAAATTTTCGACTTACGAGCGATTCGTAGGAACGGAACTTGTTCGTAAGTCGGGGACAACTTGTACAGGAAACTGGTTTAAATCATATCTATAGATCCCAGTTTTTAAATGTAAAGAATTAATCTTCATCATACACCAAAGTTAGTCAAGGAGTTCCTCAGGTTTCAGTACTAAGACTAATACTCTTTACTTTATATATGCTTCCATTAGGTAAAGTTATTTAACAGCATAGGACAAATTATCATTGCTGTGCTGATGATACTCAAAGCAGCCACAAGGGAGCACAAGCCAGTGTATCTCTTGTGCAGATCCCAAGCTCGGATAAATGGTGATGGTTGTGTCAGGAAGGCTATCTGATGTAAAACACTTTTGCCAAAACCATAATGCGAGTTCATCAAAGCGAAACCATACCGGATTGGTCGAGGCCCGGGTTAACAATGACCACCACCAGTGCTGTTGATAAACAGGGTGCCGGCGGAAATGGTGCTACTGTTAGTCGAAGACCCCGAGGACAGAGGATGAAGAGGACAGAGTGAGATGGAGGAGGATGACTCGCTGTGGCAACACCTGAAGAGGGAAAAGCCATAGAAGAAGATGCTGATGATACACAGTTACATTTGTCCATGAAACCCAATGAATTCAATCAGTTACTCAGACAACAAGCATGTCTTAAAAACATAAAAACCTGGATGAAAAAGGCAAAGGTGAGGGACCAGACAAAGTGCATCCCAAATACCCCAATGATGAGTAAAAATAATGGAATCAATGTTCCCTCGCCCGGACGCGGGTCACCGGGGCCCCACTCTGGAGCCGGGCTTTTACCCATGGAGCCGGCCGGGCACAGCCCAAAGAGGAGACATGGGTCCTCCTTCCCATGGGCTCACCACCTGTGGTGAGCCCATATGATAGGGACCATCTTGGTGCCTGTACGTTGGGGTTCACCCCGGTGAACGAGAGGGTAGCCTCCCTTCGCCTACGTGTGGGGGGACGGGCTCTGACTGTTGTTTGTGCCTATGCGCCAAACGGCAGCTCAGATTACCCACCCTTTTTGGAATCCTTGGAGCAGGTATTAGAGTGAGAGTTGGACTCTGCCAAGGTTACCCTTTGTCACAGATTCTGTTCATAACTTTTATGGACAGAATGTCTAGGCGCAGCCAAGGTATTGAGGGGATCCGTTTTGGTGGCCTTAGGATTTTATTGCTGTCTTATAGTTTAAGTGTGGTCAACAAAACAATGTGGCCTCATTTTGAGCAGTTCGTAAAAGCTGACAAGTATTTTTTGTCCCCACCACATCATACTCTTGCATAGCACATGAAAAGCACCAGTGAAAGTTACTAATGATATGGCCTTAGACAATGGACTTGTGTCTATACTGGTCCTGTTAGACGTCAGTGCTGCATTTGATACAGTTGATCACTATATTTTACTACAGAGACTTAAATATGATATTGAGATTACAGGAATGGCTCTAAAATGGTTTAAATCATATCTGTCTGACAGATTCCAGTTGGAAAATGTAAATAATGAATTTTCTTCATACACCAAAGTTAGTCATGGAACTCCTCAGGGTTCAATGCTTGGACCAATACTCTTTATATACGCTTCCATTAGGTAGAGATATTAAACCACATGGGATACATTTTCATTGTTATGCTGATGATATTCAGTTATATTTATCAATGAAAGCATGTCTTAAAGACATAAAAACCTGGTTGAAAAAGGCAAACATTTTGTTGCAGTCTTACAGTCGAAGTGGAGTCAGCAGAAATGTGGCCTCATTTTGAGCAGCCAGTTTGTAAAAGCTGACAAATAATTGTGTTCCCCATCACATCATACTCCTCTCAGCACACTATGTGCCCACCTTGGTTGTGATCCCCACAGTTATGATTAAATCTGTTGGGGTCCACATTAGGAATATAAACAGACCTGTACCTGTTTTTCAATCTTTATTTGTGACAACTGGCACAATTTTAAAACCTGAACATGTTTTCTGCCAGAGGAGAACTTCTGGTGTTAAAATACAGCTCTTAAAACACACTGGAGATGCCTATGATGCCTCTGTGACTATTCTGTGAGAAAACGTGTTGCAAATATTAATAACTCGTGCAAGGAAATAAAGAGTCCCTGCAAATGTTTTGCAGAAACCACCCTGAGAATCCAAAAAAGCTAAGTCTGGTCCTCTGGACATTCAAAAAACAAAACGAAACAAAGCAAAAAAAAAAACTGTAGAAACGTTTCGTCTTTCATCCGAAAGACTTCCTCAGTCTGAGAAGCTGTGTTCAGCTCAATTTTTATAATTTATAGCTGAACACAGCTTCTCAGACTGAGGAAATCTTTCGGACGAAAGACGAAAAGTTTCTACATTTTTTTTTGCTTTGTTTTGTTTTGTTTTTTGAATGTCCAGAGGACCAGACTTAGCTTTTTTAGATTTTTCTACCTGGATTATTGAGCATGCATCAGGGTATTTTGAACCACTTTGGCCAGGATTGCCTCAAACTTGTTAGAGAGTTTGAGAAAACAGCTAGGAAGAGGGCGGACTACAGGAACCACTTGCGATTCAACCTTAGATGCAGACAAAGTGGCATCATTCCCAAGAGCCTGGAACTGAAATCGTCGGTCAACGGGCACCGGGCAAGCAAGATCCTTCAGAAGGCACAGACGCAGCTGCTGAATGAACGGGTGAGACAGACCAATTTTACTATTGAGACCTTGAAGGCCAAAGAAGAGCACATTAAACAAAAACTAACAACGTTCCTAGATCAGACCACACTTCAGCAAGTGATGGACTGTACAGATCAGGCACGCTTAGCACAGCATGTCAAGTCCAAGACTCGACAACAAAACAAATTTAACTTACTGATAACTCGTCAACACCATCACAATTCTAATAACAACACATTCAGTGTAAGACAACACTCCGATACACAGTTACATGCCAGGGAGACAGAGAAGTGGGTGAAGAATTTATCTGACAGACAGCTCACCCAGCCGGAGACAGAGATTCTTGCCAGTGGACTAAACTTTGCAGTGGCACCAAGTAGAGTTCCTCTGGTGGAGATGATCACAGCCACTGAGTCAGCCATCCCTAACAACAAAATTAAAGAATTTGAAGCAGAACAACTCAGAGTCAAAGTTTCAGCCTGTCTCAGTAATGCCAAACCACCACCTTCCAACATCAGTAGAGAAAAGAGGGATGCACTCACCACTCTTAGCAAGGACAAAAACATCATAATTCTCCCAGCAGACAAAGGAAGGTGCAGGCCCGGATTATCAGCAGGGCCAACTGGGCCTGGGCCCAGGGGCCCACGCCCACCATGGGGCCCACTGCAGTTTTGGGGAAGAAAGAAAATAAAATATCCATAGATTTTAAATAGGGTTGGGCATCGAGAATCGTTCGGAACCAGGACTAACTGTCCGGTTTTCCCGGAATCGTTCAAAATATAAATTTGCGATTCCTATTTTCGATGCTAGTTAGCCGACCGGAAGTAGCCGCCGAAAACCAACGAAGAAGAATCCACTGGAAGTGTGCCTCCGGGATCGAAAGTGTACTAATTAATAAAAAATGACCAGTCAGGTCAGTGCAGCACTTGCAATAATGTTCTATCATGCAAAGGAGGGTGGAGAAGTAAAATAGTGTCCCGTCTTTGACGCGCTCCACCGGATTATTTTCGCTTCGTATCCGACCGGAAGTACAGAGTGGTCCGTCTGCAAAACGCTCCGCCGAACTTTTCGCTAATTCGCTACCTCTTCGGCTCCATCAGGTTGGTAAATAAACTATAAACTACATCTCATACCAACATTAAGGCAGCTAACAAGTTATACTCTGCTTAAAGCGGTAAGTCAGCTCAATACAAACACGATGCTAACGTTAGCTCATTTTTTTTTCTTAGACAAACGACCTGAAATGGCTTCACAGTGTTCACCAGTGACTGTCCAAGGTAAATACGTCAGTGTGACTAAATGAATAATGCCACAAAACAGTTACAGAATGTTGTGAAAAGCTTGCATCCCTTTTCAGATGTGGATTCAACTCCTGCCATGGATTGCACTTACATTGCACTCAAATCCAACACTTATTAACATTCTTAATCCATTTAAAGTTCTCTGTGTCTTTTAAAATGTCTTAATGTCTCTAGTTTTCAGTATTATATAATTTCTGTTTATGTTCTCTTTCATTCCATTATGAGTGAATGTCACAGTTTGAAGAATTATTGAATAGGTTAGTTAGGCAATAACAACAGAGCTAATAATTGTACACATTCTCAGTCTTAAAAATGATTTAATAATCTCTTTTTACTGATAATACTGATAAACCTGTTGTTTGTTTAGGAACTTCCTGCAGTCTGTCCAGAAAGTCTCCACTGGAGGAGCTTTTTGCTGAGGAAGAGGCACAACATAATGTCACAGCTCCATGTCCATGAAGAAACAAATGGAGAGAGGGCTGCAGATACCAGGACATCCCACCAGCTGTTCTGTCTGAGGATCCTGCTGCAGGTGGTGGAACCAGGTTAGCCCATCAGTGGGAGCTCAGTAACATGACTGCAGCATCACATACTGGACAATATTATATGTATAATAATAATAATAATATATGTTGGTGAGTCCTCCATGTTGGCTCTAATCTGCCCTGTGAGAAATTCATAGTAAATGTAACAAAAAGGAAAAAGTTCATAGCATTAAATTCAAACAGAAGTTCAAATTATTCAATAATTTCCAGTGTAGTGGTGAACCATGTTTAATTATTGATAGTTATAAACAAAAGTGTACAATTGACACGTACAAATAAATACATAATTGTGAATTTACTTTACACTATGCAAACATACAACCTTGTCCATCTTTTAAAAAAATCACAGTTCATATAGGTAATTAATAAATACATTTCAAAATGTAGTTTACATACAATGCTAAATTTATAAATATAAACAATACACGCTTTTCCATTTATTTATCACTACATAACCTAGGCTATGTGTCACTAATGAACTTTAACACCTTTTGGCAGGCTAAACATGTCTATGGATGAGCTGTATGAGGAATGTGTGACTGCAAACAGCCTGATAGACCACCTCACCACCTCACCTCAGGAGAAAGAAAGGTGGCAGTCCCAGGGAACAGCAGAGAAGTGGATGCAAGTTCTTCAGGCAGCTGACCTCCCCAACAGAACACCTGAACTCACACCTGGCCTCAAATGCTCCCATCATTCATGGTTGAGCAATGGCTAAGCAGTTCCATGTGATCCAGGTTTGAACTTGAGAAAAACATCATACAGACTGTCTACCTACACTTCAATCAAAGTAAGGGAATTATTTTTCTTTTTCTGCTGCTTCGAGCTTTCTTAGAGCTCATGGACTTGTTTTTCATGCACGTGGACATGGACTGCACACCAAGGCACTGGTGTCACTATGGTTGCAACATGTTTCTGATGGATGTGATTTGCTACTGGTTTGCTGCTGATTGATGTCAATGCAGTAGCTGCTGCTCTTTCAGAAGTGTTCATGTTTGACATCATTTGCTGATGAAGGATGGATGGATGTGATTTGCTGCTGAATGATGTCAATACAGTAGTATTATATATACAATACAGTCAATACAGTAGTATATAGTAGTAGTCAATACAGTAGTATATATATATATATATATATATATATATATATATATATATATATATATATATATATATATATATACATATATACATATATATATA
>JBBPBX010001347.1:3998-45190 GCA_038048925.1 Garcialebias charrua
AAAAGAGGAAATTCAAGCAGCAATCAGGAGAACTAAAAAGGGAAAATCTCCAGGGACAGACGGATTCACTACAGAATGGTACAAAATTATGCAAGACCAACTAATTCCAATATTAGAGAAAACATTCAACTGGATTTTAGAAAACAAAAGCATCCCCCCCTCATGGCGAGAGGCAGTGATTTCAGTCATACCGAAGGAAGGGAAAGACAAATTGGAATGCGGGAGTTATCGTCCTGTAAGTCTGCTAAATAATGATTACAAACTTTTTACCTCCATATTATCCAAAAGAATAGAAGTGATTTTACCAGCTTTAATTCACAAAGACCAGACCGGCTTTGTCAGACAAAGACAGACCCAAGACAACATCAGAAAAACATTACACATTATGAGAGAAGTCACTCAGCAAAAACTAGAGGCACTGATATTAAGTTTGGATGCTGAGAAAGCATTTGATTCAGTGGGGTGGTCCTTTTTATATAAAGTGCTTTCAAAATTTGGATTTCATGACATGATAATTGACACGTTTAAATCGCTGTATACTGAACCAACAGCTAGAATTAAAATCAATGGAGATTTGACTAGTTCATTCACTCTGGAAAGAGGAACGAGACAAGGGTGCTGTGCTTCCCCGCTACTTTTTGCTTTGTTTATTGAACCCATGAGCCAACTGATCAGACAGACGCCAGATATAAAAGGGATTACAATGACATCTGGGGAGCAGAAATTATCCTTGTTCGCTGACGATTTATTATTAAGTATAACACAACCCACACAGACAATCCCAAATTTGATGAAGTTGCTAAAAGAGTTTAGTTTAATCTCGGGTTACAAAATTAATATAAATAAAACTCAAGTATTAACATTTAATTATAACCCACCATCGTCAATTAGAAATGCGTACAACTGGAATTGGGAGGCTGAGTCAATCAAATACCTGGGCGTTTCATTACCTAGGGACTTCTCAAAACTGTTTGATATAAATTATGGCCCACTAAATCAGAAAATAAAGTCAGATTTACATAGATGGAATGTTATACCCTTTTTAAGTTTAAGCGCTCGGATAGAATCAATAAGGATGAATATTCTCCCACAATTGCTCTACTTATTTCAGTGTCTACCAGTCAAAATCCCACCTCAACAGTTCTCAGAGTGGGATAGACTAATAGCGAGGTATCTGTGGCAGGGTAAGAAGGCTAGAATTAAGTTTAGAACCCTGCAATTAAAAAAAGAAAAGGGCGGAATGGGCCTTCCCTGTTTACAGGAGTACTACCATGCAGCCCAGCTGAGACCTTTAGTGTGCCTGTGTTCACCAGCATACACCGCAGCATGGAAGGAAATTGAAGGAACGACGATAAACGGAATACCAATAACAGCTCTACTTAGTGATTATAAATTACAGGAAGAACAGCAGATCCCAGAAGACTCCATAACAGGCAGTTTTCTCAAACCCTGGCAGGAATTGACAAAAATATGTAAAGTAGGAGACACATCTAAAATAATAATAATAATAATAATGAATTCAATTTATAACGCACTTTTCATTAATGAAAATCTCAAAGTGCTACAAGGAGCAACAGAATTAAATGTCAATAAAACAAATAATAAAACAATTAAAATCAATAACAATATCAGCCAAGATCAAAAGTAGAATCATGAGGAGGCAGAGTATGCTTGGTCGAAAAGGAAGGTCTTCAAGCCGCTCTTAAAGTCAACCACAGACTGTGGGGCTCTTAGACAGTCAGGAAGAGAGTTCCACAGACGGGGGGCAGCCACACTGAAAGCCCGGTCTCCCATGGTCCTTAATTTGGTTCTCGGAATGTGAAGGAGATTGCTGTTCTGTGACCGCAGCGAGCGGGTGGATGAGTATGGAATAAGAATATCCTTCAGATAATCTGGTGAAGTTCCGTGTAAGCATTGATGTGTAATGAGAGCAGTTTTGTACTGAATTCTGTAGGCGACAGGAAGCCAATGAAGGTTATGGAGAATGGGCGTAATATGTTCAAATTTACGAACTCTCAACAAGATCCTTGCTGCACTGTTTTGAATATATTGAAGTTTCTGAAGGTTTTTGCCATGGATTCCAATAAACAGGGAGTTGCAGTAGTCGAGCCTGGAGGAGACAAAAGCATGGACGAGCTTCTCAGCATCGGATAAAGTTAGAGATGGGCGAAGTCTGGAGATGTTTCGAAGATGGAAGAAGCAAGTTTTAAACAGATGCTTAATGTGATTTTCAAATGTAAGATTGGAGTCCATTTTTATTCCAAGATTAGTAACAGAGGTGGAGAGGGGGATGTCTTGTCCAGAAAAGGAAAGTGTTGTTATAGGAGATGTTTGTACCTGGTGAGGGGTGCCAATCAGTATGGCCTCAGTCTTGGAGCAGTTTAATTGAAGAAAGTTCTGATTCATCCATGCCCTAATTGCCTCCAGGCAGGCAGAGAGGGCAGTGAGTGAAGATGGAGATGACAAGGTGGAAGATGAGGATGCTCCAGTCCTGATGTAAAGCTGTGTATCGTCGGCATAACAGTGAAAAGAAATGTTGAACTGATTAATAATTTGACCTAAAGGCAGCATGTAAAGGGAAAACAGCAGGGGCCCCAGAACCGACCCCTGAGGGACACCACAGGAGACACCAACTGTCTGGGACGTGGCGTTGCCAAGACTAACACATTCCAGCCTATTGGAGAGGAAAGATTTGAACCAGTCCAGGACTGTGTCGCAGAGACCGACCTCCACATGAAGACGGTGGAGGAGGATACTATGGTCCACAGTGTCGAAGGCTGCAGTGAGGTCAAGGAGGACAAGGATGGAGGGAGAGCCAGTGTCAGCGGCCAAGAGGACATCATTGGTAACCCTCAGCAATGCAGTCTCTGTACTGTGAGCTGCCCTGAATCCAGACTGAAACTTCTCATACAGAGAGTGTTGTTGTAGGTGATCCTGCAGCTGAGCAGCAACAGCTTTTTCCAGCACTTTAGACAGAAAAGGGAGGTGTGAAATTGGGCGGTAATTAGAAAAAATGTCGGGATCCAAATTAGATTTTTTCAGAAGAGGCCTAATGATGGCGGTTTTTAGAGGCAGTGGAACATGACCAGATTGTAGAGACTGATTTATTATTTGAGTGATAAGTGGGCCTATTGCAGAATGATTGGTTTTTATGAGAGACGAGGGGAAAGGATCCAGGGCGCAGGATGAAGGCTTCATTTTCTTGATGATGGCCTCCACCTCACTCTGAACAACTTCGTCAAAGCTGTTTAGGGTCCCAGAATGCAGACGGGTGGGTGGCACACGGAGAACGGGGAGGTTGTGGAGCTGAGATCTGATATTGTCAACTTTGGTTTTAAAAGATGAAAGAAACAGGTCGCATTTTTGAGCAGAGTCCTCAAGAGTTTGCTTAATGGGATTAAGCAGACGAGTGATTGTGGAGAAGAGCTGTTTAGAGTTTCCAGGGCAGGTGTTGATGATGTTAGAATAATATTTGGAGCGTGCTTCTTTAAGAGAATAGGCGTATGCTTTCTGATGTTCTTTATATGCCTGCTTATGCACAGACAGACCAGATGATTTTACACGTCTCTCAATAGCACGGCCAGTTGCCTTCATCTTGCGCAGCTCATCAGTGTACCAAGGAGCTGAGCGCGAGAAAGACACCAGTCTTGTCTTTAAGGGGGCGTGTAGGTCCAGGAGCTCCCGAAGAGATTGGTTGTAGTAATCCACAGAGTCATCTGCAGAAGAATGATTGACAGCGGTCAGGGTGTGAAGATCGGCAGACAGAACATCAAGGGAAATGTTTTTAAGGTCACGGAACTGGATGGGTCGTTTTGGGTTTGAAGCAGGCGAAGAGGAAGGCACTTCCAGGGAGATGACCCTGTGATCTGAGACACCCAGGTCATATACAGATAAGTTATTGATGAGTACAGTGTCTGTAATCACCAAATCCAGAGTATGCCCCCTGCTGTGCGTAGGGGCGTCAACATGTTGAGTGAGATTAAGAGAGTCCAGAAGAGACTTAAAATCTGTTGCCAGAGGTGAAGAAGAATTGTCCACGTGGATATTTAAGTCGCCAAGAAAAATAGTCTTCACAGGGGAGGTGCAGAAAAAAGTGAGGAGGTCATGCATCTCTGAGTTAAATGAAACATGTGGTTTGGGAGGTCTATAAATTAATATAACATTCATCAGGAGTGGGGCTTTGAAGCTGAAAGCCAGACATTCAAAAGAGGAAAAGTCCTGAGAAGACAGATGAGACAATTTTAAATTACTGCGGTAGATTACAGCCAGACCACCACCGCGGCCAGTGCTGCGGGCTCTCTGCAGATAACTGTATCCAGAAGGACACGCCTCATTCAGAGAACTGAACACATTTGGTTGGTGCCACGTCTCTGTAAGACACATGAGGTCCAAGTTCTTCTCCAGAATGTGATCATGAATTAAACATGACTTGTTGGATAGTGACTGCACATTGAAAAGTTCTAATTTAATACCAGTTGGTGTTGAAGCCTTTTGAACCGGTTTCAGCAGACTGAAGTCCACTCCACGTTTTCCTTGCCACTTTGTGAGCTGTGGACTACAAGGGACTACAGACGCAGCGTTCTGATGACGTCGTCGAGGTGCGACACGTCTTTCAGCCCAGACAGCACTAATCGAATCCGAGTTCGCTTGAGAATAAACGGTTTTCCTTCGAGAGCTTCTATGGATGTAACGAGGTCTACGCAGAAGTCCCAGTTGTTTGATGGTGGAAATAGAAAGAGGAATGGAGCAGTTGTTAAGTTCAAACAACTGCGAAGCGGAATACGTCAACATCCACGAGCCGGAGGAGGCTAGCACAGAGCTAGCCGCTAGCAGCAGGCCCACGGCTCCGAGAAAGATATACAAGAAGCAGAGAGATGAAACTCGAACGAGCATTACCTTGAAGGAGTACAGGAGAGAGTCCAGAACAGTCCAGAGGACACAGGAAGTTGAGAGAGGCAGCAGGTAAGCGAACAATAAGTGCAGCTACGTGGTTCTTGAAGCTAAATTCGTGTTGAAGCTAGCGCGAGCTAGCAGCTCCTACTATTAAAATTCCGGTTAGACTAGTAAAGTTTTCTATCTAATGACTCCAGCAAACAAGTCAAATCTTGGCTTCGCCACGATCTCCCATCCTGAGCAAGCACAATGGCATCAGTGGAAAGGAAAAACTCCCTTTTAGAAGGAAGAAACCTTTAGCAGAACCAGGCTCAGGACAAGCGGTCATCTGCTTTGACCGGCAACTTATAATGTTTGCAGATCCACAACGCAGTCAGAAAAGACAGTTGCTCTAAAACTAACTAACTAAAACACAAAACTTAATCACAGAAAGGTAGAAATGTCCGCGTCCGTTCACACAGGTGCTGTACACAGGCTTGCGCCTGCCGCACTCTGCGTTCAAGAAAGGTAGAAAGGTTCAAAGAAAGGTAGAAATGTCCGCGTCAGGTGAGGTGGTGTGCTTACAACTCAGACTTTGCACCAAACAGAAATGATAACAGCTTCAAATCATGGATTTCAAAAGGATTAACAACCTATTATTCATTTGTCCACAAAGGGATATTCCAGAGTTTTGAAGCCTTACAGAAGGACCATGGTCTGGAAAAACAGGACTTTTTTAGGTACCTGCAGGTGAGAAATTATTTTAATAGAAATTTCAAGGAGTTGAAACAAAACGATTCAAGTTTCATGGGAGTATTTCTGTCATTAATTAAGCCCAGATCAGACAGCAGAATTATCTCCAAATTATATAAAGCCATACAACTATCTAAACATGAAAACACAGATTACATAAAGAAGAAATGGGAAAAGGAAATAAAGGTAATAATCTCAGAAGAAAGCTGGGAGGAAATATGTCAACTACAGTGGGTTTCAACCAGATCAAACGTATGGCGAGAATTCTGTTGGAAAAACATTGCACGTTTTTTTTACACACCCATTCAGAGACGATATCAGGGAAATGGAGACGCCTGCTGGAGACTTTGTGGAACTGGGGGAGCTAATCACTTCCATGTTTTCTGGGACTGCCAAGTAATAAGAGCATACTGGGAAGAGTTCCACAAACATATTGAAAATATATTCAATGTAAACATTCCATTCAAATGTGAAACGTTATACTTGGGCAATCTACGGTTGGAGACATGGACCAATAAAGACAAAAAACTGCTGGCTATATTACTGGCAGCCAGTAAGAAAGCCATTACAAGGAAATGGCTAAAACCGGATCCACCCACCATTGATGAATGGACGGATGTAGTCTACCAGATTTATGTTATGGAAAAGATTTCTTTTTCCCTACAAGTTGAAAAAGACAAATTTTATAAGATCTGGTCCAAATGGACTGAGTATGTAAAACCAATTAGATCTGACTTCATTTGATTGTATTTGTGAATTATGTGTCCTGCCCCTTGATGTTCTTGTGAGTTTTATTGTTCAAATGGTGCATTCCCCACTTTTGTTCAAATATGTTAATTTTTGTTTTTGTTCATAACTAAAATTAATAGTCCAAAAAAGAAAATACCAGAAAGGCAGCATAGACGAAAACATTTAGACACTTCTGTCCTCATGTACAACCTTAAATCAATCAATCAATCACCTTTATTTAACCAGGTAGAGCCCGTTGAGATCGAGATCTCTTTTACAAGGGTGGCCTAAATGAGTAAAGCCTAAATGAGTAAAGGCCTTAATGAGTAAAGCTGTAATTAATGATTGTGAATGAAATCTGTCTTTCTAAATAAAAAATGTTAAAAAAAGAATTATTATTGGTGTGTATGCAGATGTTTTATTAATTGTATTTAGACATTTATGTTTGTGTCTTTCCCGCTAACCGGAAGTGCGCGGTCCAGCTCATGAATGCGGAAGTGCCAGAACGGATGTCCGTGGCATATAGTCTATTGGAATACCTCATAGCCAGCTATTGGTTCCTTTGGCAGTGTGGGCCTTTGCCAAAAACAGTACACAAACGTTCAGACGGTATTTCTAATCCCCCCTCCTTGCTCCGCAATGGGGGACAAAAATAATACTCCGTTCATCCATCCATCCATCCATCCATTATCTTCCGCTCATTCCGAAGTTGGGTCGTGGGAGCAGCAGCTTGAGCAGGGAGGCCCAGACATCTCTTTCCACAGCCACCTCTTTCAGCTCTTCTAGGGAGATTCCAAGGCATAGTCTCTCCAGCGTGTCCTGGGTCTTCCCCGGGGTCTCCTCCCAATTGGACATGCCCAAAGCACCTCCCTTAGGAGCCGTCCAGGGGGCATCCTTACCAGATGCCCGAACCTCCTCAACTGGCTCCTCTCGGTGTGGAGGAGCAGCGGTTCTACTCTGAGTCTCTCCCGTATGAATGAACTTCTCACACTATTTCTAAGGGAGAGTCCAGCTACCCTGCTGAGGAAACTCATTTCAACCCCTTGTATCCGTGCTCTCATTCTTTCATTCACTACCCCGAGCTCGTGACCATAGGTGAGGGTAGGATCATAGACCGACCGTTAAACAGAGAGCTTTGCCTTACAGCTCAGCTCTCTCCATCAGAACAGACTGGTGCAGAGTCCGCAATACTGCAATTTGTAGGGGTTCAGGGGTGATCAGGTTTACTGATTTTAACTGTCCACCAAATGAAAAATGAGCAGGTTTTACAATGACACAAATTATCATCAAATAATTCACGGGTTCTCTCTTTTTCAGATTTAACAATAAATCTGGGACTAGGTGATGAGATGTAAAAGGCATGAAACGTTAATTATAGTTGGCATACTAGGAGTACTGCCATTTATTAAAGGGGACCTAATATGCAAAATTCACTTTTTAATGGTTTTTTTACTCAACTTTGGGTATGTACTTCTTAAAAAAACAGTCCTAGGACCAAAAAAATGCACCCAGTGGTATATTTACTCTAAGTATATTTATTTTTCAGGGATATTAATGTCTAGATTTCAAATCCTGGCGCTTGTGATGTCACAAGCCGTAGGACAACCCACCCCAACCTGAGTCCAGCCCCTCACCTAGCAACCCCTGGTGAGGCTCCACCCACTTCAGTATAAAAGACGTCACGGTTGTTTTTCCTGAGTTCATCTCAGCACAATGGCTCCTAGAGTTCGATGTTTCGTTGTTGGCTGCATTACACAACATGTGTCGATGCACACTCTTCCAGTCTCAGAGAACAGAGATGCGTGGCTTAATTTTATTTTTAATGGCAATGTCCCGGCGACATTACCGAAGAAAGTTGTAGTTTGCGCAGCTCATTTCACAACAGACTCATTTCTCAACTACCAACAGTACCAGGCCGGATTTGCACAAAAACTTCTGCTTAAGGAAGGTGCTGTTCCATCTATTCGTCAAAGTTCTGCAGATGACGCTAGTGTAAGTACAGATTGATGTCTTTTAAAGACATTTTCTGGCTTGGGACCCGAAGGACCCAGGTTCGATCCCCGGTCACTGCATTACTTTGTTGTGTGTTGCACACCTCATCCCCAAATTGCCCCCCGGGCGCTTTCAATAGCTGCCCACTGCCCCACCTGGTGGTGGTTGGGTTAAATGCAGAGACTAATTTCGTCCTGTATGGAAACATACACAGATGACAAATGTAACAAATTAATTAAATTAATTATGTACCTCGACTGTTTAGCTAAAGTGCATGAAATGCTAACGTAAACCCTTTGGAGGGCGGAGTTAATGTAAACAGATTTTTGAAGGGCGTGGCCTTCAGAGCTCATTATCATAAACAGCTTGTTCTGAACGGAAGTCAGAGCAGGCAGAACTAGAAAGGGGAAATTTTATGATGTAAGAATTATTTTGTGTATTAAATTGAATGAACATGGTCTGGATAGCCCATAGACATACCATAAAAATTTATAGGACCTATAATTGGTCCCCCTTAACAGAATCAATAAATTTACATCATAACATGTACATTGAGTGATCGATCAGTTTCCTATAAATTAACTTCAGCACATGAATTACGTGTCCATCATTTCTAGAAAACAAGTAATGAGATGACATATTACTTGTTATCTGGAGGTTCTTTAGCTTAGTTATTACTGGCAAAGATAAGGTTTTAAGAGAAGGAGGAAAGAGAATGGAAGGAAAAGGAGTTTTATCTTAAAGTGTTTAACCAGGAAATGACACGTTCTCCGTACCAATCTGTCAGTCGGTCTCACGCTCCATTCTTCCCTCACTCATGAACAAAACCCCAAGATACTTGAACTCCTCCACTCGAGGCAGAGCCTTGCCCTCGACCTGGAGAGAGCAATCCATCCTTTTCCGGTTGAGGACCATGGCCTCAGATTTGCAGGTGCTGATCCTCATCCAAGCCGCTTCACACTCGGCTGCGAACTGCACCAGTGAGAACTGAAGATCACGGGACGATGACCAACAGGACCACATCATCTGCAAAGAACAGAGACGGAATCCCTCCGCCCTCGGCTGCACTGAGAAATTCTGTCCATAAAAGTTATAAACAGAATCGGTGACAATGGGCAGCCCTGGCAGAGTCCAACTCGGGCAGCCCTGGCAGAGTCCAACTCCCACCCTGAAGGGGTCAAACTTACTACCGGCAATGTGAACCAAACTCTCACGTTGCTTGTATAGGGACTGAATAGTCCATAACAACAGGCCCCCAATCCCAGAAATAATACTCAGCTATTAAATATGTTAAAGGAGAAATGTAATCAAATCTGAAAAAATCGATATAACAAGAATTTCATATAGTAAATAACACACATAAACATACTTAGTATGCTTTTTTCAAGTCAGTAGCTTAAAGAAATAGTTTTTTACATTTTTCCTGCTACATGCCGAAGTACAGTGATTTCTGTAGTAATTTTCTGGACGCACTTTTATGACACAATTAAGACCTCCTTTGCTATCTTACAATAACACTGAAGCTATAAACCCATCATTACTGTCCTCTTGTCTGTCATTTAAAATGGAAGCAGAAGACTTTTTTGAATCTGAAGGATATCACTTTAGTTTGTCAAAAACAGTTTGGTGATTTAGTGCATTAATGGGCATTTCTATCCTGGAAATACGAATAGCCGTGCGTTAGCCGCCGCATGCTAACGTTAGCATGCTAGCGCCGTATGCTAACGTGGAAGTGGGGGTGTTGAAAATGTCCTGAAACAGTTACCAAGTTACCTTGTTAAGCTCTGTCTTCCCCAGAACATAGTAGGATCTAAAATGATTTTTAAAGATGAAGGAGCAAGTTGAAACATGCTGTCTCCCTCCTTGCTAACAGGCTCCATTGGGAGCTGCCTGGCTAACTAACTACGGTGGCCCTACACGGCCAAAATTCTTCAGCGGCCTAATGCACAGGAGCGGTAAAAATTCAATATAAAATTTTTAAAAAGTTTTAAAATCGATTTTGGGGCTTTTAGAATAGATTCTGAATCACCAGGACTAAGAATCTTGATTCTTTAAAAAATAGATTTTTTTTGCTGCATCCATAATTGCTACACACTGAAACCTTTTTGTCCACAACTAAAACACACACTAATATTACTGTATGAGGGACAACTAGTTGCACTGCCTACGTCATATTCAGGGGACGGAGAGCAGGCAGGAGGAGGGGGGTCAAAAACACCAGATGAGAATTTTTTCACTTTGCAAAGTCTAAATTTGAGTTAGGATGACATTTTTGACTTGTGAAAATTTCTCAACAAGCTTATTTTATGCTTTTCATTAGACTACTATTAGCTTAAAAACACTTTTCATTTCTCCTTTAAAGTATTCATAGCCTTCATATTAACTTAGCCTATCATTCCTTGAGGAAATGCAGATTTCTGCCTTTCATGCTGGAGTTGAAGACTAAAAATTTATATAAAGAAAAATTATGAAATGCTGTGAAAACTGACAATGTCTATTAGCTGTGGCAGCCATTTTGAAAAGGGCTGGGTCCAAATGTTAATCAGTTATAAAGGTATAGATCCAGTAAATCCATGAAAGTTTCAATGAAGTTTGCCCATTGGGTTCTGGAACATTTTCCTAACCAACATAAGTAACATAAGTGGGGCCGAGATGGTGTAGAGGAAGGGCAGCCGGCTCAGGACCGGAAGGTCCCGGGTTCGATCCCCGATCACTGCATACCTCGTTGTGTCCCTGGGCAAGACACTTAACCCCGAGTTGCTACCAGTAGGACTGGCTGGCGCCTTGCATGGCAGCCTACCACTACCGGTGTATGAATGTGTGTATGAATGGGTGGATGGCTGGTACTATGAAGCGCTTTGGGGCCCCTCATAGGGGGCTGGAAAGCACTATATAAGTAAGCTCCATTTACCAAGTACGGTAATCAAGTTCCAGCAGTTAGACTGTGGACTAATGAAGAGGCTCGGATCTGAATATAACCGATCATAAAAAGATACCGGTGTGTGTTTGTCACGAAAGCCTGCCTGTGAAATCCCATTCAAATAAAATATTTATGAACTCTCACATAGAACGCTTCTTCTAAGTTTAATATTAAACCTGCTGAGATGCTTTTCACCATCTTCTAATAATCCACACCTTCCCTCTTCTACTGCCTAATATTATCCCTCACACAAAGCTGCTGTGTGCTCTCGAGCTTCAGCAAGTAAATGAATCTTTCCTCTTTATTCCTTTGTGTAACTGACCCTTTTCAACATAAAAGCACAGGATAATCTGGAAATAGAGCTGGATAAGCTTTGACGATTTCCTGTTATCCTGCAGCTACTTCAGCAAAGCGCCACCCGTTTGCGTCTGAAGCAACACTTGCATAAAAGCACACATTTATTGTGTCATTCCTTTTAATTCCTGATTACTGAAGTTGTCAGGAGACCAAGCTTCAGGTAGGGAAACATTATGAATGCCACCATTTTTTTATTTAAAGGGTCAGAATTCATTGAAGGAATGTGCAACATTCATTCTGCACTTGGCTGAAGCCACTGTAAACTGCATGGAAGCTGGAGGAAAGAGCTATGTTTAAGATCAGGGATATCCATTATTGGTCCTTGAGGGCCAGTATTCTGCATGTTTTAGATCAAGAGTCCCAATACTGGTCCTGGAGGACCACTATCCTAAATGTTCAAGATCAGGGGTTGCCAATCCTGATCCTTGAGGGCCACTATCCTACATGATTATGATCAAGGCACGGGTCTCCAATCCTGGTTCTTGAGGGCCACTATCATTCATGTTGTAGATCAAGGGTCCCCAATACTGGTCCTGGAGGGCTACTACCCTACATAGTTTAGTCAGGGGTTTCCAATCTTGGTCCTTGAGGGGTACTACCCTACATAGTTTAGTCAGGGGTTTCCAATGTTGGTCCTGGAGGGCCACTATCCTACATGTTTAAGATCAGGGATGTCCAACCTTGGTCCTTGAGGGCCACTATCCTGCATGTTTTATATCAAGGGTCCCCAATACGGGTCCTGGAGGGCCACTATCCTACATGTTTAAGATCAGGGGTGTCCAATCCTGGTCCTTGAGGGCCACTATCTTACTTTGTATATGTTTTGAATCAGGGGTCTCCAATCCTGGTTCTTGAGGACCACTATAATTCATGTTTTAGATCAAGGGTTCCCAATACTGGTCCTGGAGGGCCACTATCATGTATGCTTTAGATCAGGGTCCAGGGATCTCCAATCTTGGTCCTTGAGGGCTACTACCCTACATAGTTTAGTCAGGGGTTTCCAATCTTGGTCTTGGAGGGCACTATCCTACATGTTTAAGATCAGGGATATCCAATCTTGGTCCTTGAGGGCCACTATCCTGCATGTTTTAGATCAAGAGTCCCCAATACTGGTCCTGGAGGGCCACTATCCTAAATGTTTAAGATCAGGGGTGTCCAATCCTGGTTCTTGAGGACCACTATCATTCATGTTTTAGATCAAGGGTTCCCAATACAGGGAGTCCCCGACTTACGAACGAGTTCCGGACCTAAGGACCGTTCGTAACCCGATTCTGACGTAAGTCTGAACCCATAGCACGTGCGTTCGTAAGTTCAGATTTTCGTTCTTAAGTCGGAAAATGTATGCTAGCGCTGCACCAAACACCCGTTTTTCAACACAAACGTACATACTGGTTCATAAACATGCACAGAACTTTGTTTAAAAATGGTTAGCTAACACACTCTCATCTAAAAACACCTAAAAAAACACAATACAGTAGTGCTGTATTTAATGTACAACTGCTGTTTGTAGGTCAGTTCGTAAGTCCGAGTTGCCGTAGGTCGAGGGCGCCGTAACTCGAGGACTCCCTGTACTGGTCCTGGAGGGCCACTATCATGTATGCTTTAGATCAGGGATCTCCAGTCATGATTTATGAGGGCCTCTAGCTTGTTTTGGTCAGGGGTTTCCAATCCTGTTCTTGGATGGCCATTACATATTTTAGAGTTGGGGAGTCTGGTCCTTGAGGGCTACTATTCTAATAGTTTGGCTGTGGCAACCATCTTGAATCAGTTAAGGCCATTTTGGATGAACATAGATTATTGTATGAGGGTTTTAACTAATTTATCATTCGTTTCAGGAGATATTCTGCCAGAACAAAGTCACATAGGCAAAAACATTGTTGCCCACATTTTGTCTTTTGAGGACAAGCAACAAAAACAAAAAGTCTNAGCTAAGATTATTGAGGGTTTTAACTAAATTTATCATTCGTTTCAGGAGATATTCTGCCAGAACAAGTCACATAGACAAAAACATTGTTGCCTACTTTTGTCTTTTGACGACAAGCAACAAAAAACAAAAAGTCTTTTTAGAAATAATTCAAATTAGGCAGACAAAGCGAGCGCTTCTACTCAGTTCCCGTTTGCAACATTTGTTTTTTTGTGAAATTAAACAGCTTTTTTTTTTGTTTCGTAGAACTTGGTCAGTCTTTCCTGCAAAGGTTGAATCCTGACAGTTTCTTCTTTTGTGAATCGCAGACTTTTCTGAAAAAGAGCTTTTATTGTGAAATTCACCTCACAGAGAATCTGGTTAAATCTGCCGTCAGAGCCGAGGGATGCTTCAGAAATGTGTGCAGTGGACCTCATGAAGCTGCTAAGTGATGCCTGAAGTGCTCGTGATTGCTGTGAAAATCTCCCCGTGACTCAACTCCAGGTTTGCTCGTTTGAGCCGGCGTGCTCGGGTCGTGTGGAGAAACCTCGGTCCTGGGGAGCGCACGTGTGAATGTAACGGTTGCGTGAAGCAGTGGTCGGCTCTTCTTTTTGCTTTCACATAATATATCGACAGACTTTCTCTGTCTCGAGGTTCTAATTTGGTTCTCGTCCTTTTCAGAGCCTCTCAGATGATCAGAAGCGCCGATAAAATCTGGAACAGGTCCGTCGGAAACACAAAAGTGACGTCACGCGAAAACTTTTGTTAAAAATCCTGTTTTTTAATTTTCTCTAATGAACTATGGCTTTGTTCAAAATAACATGAAGATCGTAGAAGCTCGTTTTCGTGTTACGGCCCAAAAGGAACGGAACATTCAAGCGAGCAACAATTTGTCAAGTTTATGAAGACATGCGGTTATTCTGCTTTAATTTAAATATTTTCATGATTTATTTTTCTTACATTTTTATATTTAGTGCTTTTTTTTTGTCCCTTGCCACAAGTTGTGAGCATAGCTTGAAAAATAAGCGAGGTACCGACTTCCATTTTGGTGAGTGGATACATACAGGGTTAGAAAAGGATCCTTTCAAAAATGTTGTTGCCAGATCAAAAGCCAAAATGGCTGCCACTGTATACATTAGGGGTGCAAATCTCTCAGTGTCTGGAGAATTGATTCAATTCAGATTTTTGGTGTCACGATTTGATTCAAAATCGATTTTTCGATTCAGAAACGATTTTTGATTCAGAAACGATTTTTCTATTAAAATGGTCATAAATATAGTTTCAATTTTGTAACTGACAAGCTGAAAAGAATAAACAACAATGTAAACAAATGGAACATTTATTTAAAACAATAATTTTAGGTACCTTATTGTATCAAATTTTTTTGCATCGTTTGATACAAAAAATAGGAACAAATAATACAGGAATGCATTAAATTCTGTAACTTAAATAACCAGTATTAGGTTAGCTTTTTTCTCTGTTACTTATAGAAGATTATTGTTTAAATTGATTGTTTGAACTTGTTTTGTTTTTGAAAAAAGGGGCAGATAAAATAAGATTTCTTCTATGCCACCTTTCATTTTATATATTCTTTCATGAGATATGGTTTTATTTTCTTTATCTTTTGGGTTTTAATGTTAAAAAAAA
Source organism: Garcialebias charrua (assembly GCA_038048925.1). Classification (NCBI taxonomy): domain Eukaryota; kingdom Metazoa; phylum Chordata; class Actinopteri; order Cyprinodontiformes; family Rivulidae; genus Garcialebias; species Garcialebias charrua. The sequence continues at coordinate 19,172 of JBBPBX010001347.1, forward strand.
AAAATCGATTTTGGGGCTTTTAGAATCGATACTGAATCGCCAGGACTAAGGATCTAGATTCTTTTAAAAAAAATCGTTTTTTTTTTCTGCACCCCTAGTATACATATACGTAAACCGGCCACCCCGATCATTTGAGGAAACTGTGCTTTCTAGTTTTTATTTTGCTTAAAAGTATAGTTTCCTCAAATGATTGCGGTGGCCAAAGATAAATCTAGATCCGCCAAGGCCACCGTCGGCCACCCCCTGGCTCCACCCCTGGTGTTTGATAAAATGGCTCCCTCCACTCGCCAGGATCCATCATCTTCTCCACAGTGTAACTCCTACTTACGTGAGTGTCTTGCAACAAAAACATTAAGGTTATTTAAAACTATTTAACCCCCACCCCCTCCCCCAACACACGCCAAACTTCCTAAAGGGGCACCGTAAACATGTGTGGTGGTTGACTTAACGACCTTCTAGTGAGACTTTTCAAACCTGAAGTGTCAGAGATGGGTGCCAAGTCCAAACGAGTAACTAAAGAGTGAAGACATCCCCATGGCAACCGGTGAATACGGTGGCCCTGAGGTGCAAAACACATTAACAAATAAGGCTAAACACTTTAACAAATAGTTCTGAAACAAATCAACAAATTCTGAAACACTTTAACAAATTCTGAAACAAATTAACAAATTCTGAAACACTTTAACAAATTCTGAAACACTTTAACAAATTCTGAAACAAATTAACAAATTCTGAAACACTTTAACAAATTCTGAAACACTTTAACAAATTCTGAAACAAATTAACAAATTCTGAAACACTTTAACAAATTCTGAAACACTTTAACAAATTCTGAAACACTTTAACAAATTCTGAAACACTTTAACAAATTCTGAAACACTTTAACAAATTCTGAAACAAATTAACAAATTCTGAAACACTTTAACAAATTCTGAAACACTTTAACAAATTCTGAAACAAATTAACAAATTCTGAAACACTTTAACAAATTCTGAAACACTTTAACAAATTCTGAAACACTTTAACAAATTCTGAAACAAATTAACAAATTCTGAAACACTTTAACAAATTCTGAAACACTTTAACAAATTCTGAAACACTTTAACAAATTCTGAAACACTAACAAATTCTGAAACACTTTTAACAAATTCTGAAACAAATTAACAAATTCTGAAACAAATTAACAAATTCTGAAACAAATTAACAAATTCTGAAACACTTTAACAAATTCTGAAACACTTTAACAAATTCTGAAACACATTAACAAATTCTGAAACACATTAACAAATTCTGAAACAAATTAACAAATTCTGAAACAAATTAACAAATTCTGAAACAAATTAACAAATTCTGAAACACTTTAACAAATTCTGAAACACTTTAACAAATTCTGAAACACTTTAACAAATTCTGAAACACTTTAACAAATTCTGAAACACTTTAACAAATTCTGAAAAACTTTAACAAATTCTGAAACACTTTAACAAATTCTGAAACACTTTAACAAATTCTGAAACACTAACAAATTCTGAAACACTTTAACAAATTCTGAAACAAATTAACAAATTCTGAAACACTTTAACAAATTCTGAAACACTTTAACAAATTCTGAAACACTTTAACAAATTCTGAAACAAATTAACAAATTCTGAAACACTTTAACAAATTCTGAAACACTTTAACAAATTCTGAAACACTTTAACAAATTCTGAAACAAATTAACAAATTCTGAAACACTTTAACAAATTCTGAAACAAATTAACAAATTCTGAAACAAATTAACAAATTCTGAAACACTTTAACAAATTCTGAAACACTTTAACAAATTCTGAAACACATTAACAAATTCTGAAACACTTTAACAAATTCTGAAACAAATTAACAAATTCTGAAACAAATTAACAAATTCTGAAACAAATTAACAAATTCTGAAACATTAACAAATTCTGAAACAAATTAACAAATTCTGAAACAAATTAACAAATTCTGAAACACTTTAACAAATTCTGAAACAAATTAACAATTTCTGAAACACTTTAACAAATTCTGAAACAAATTAACAAATTCTGAAAAACTTTAACAAATTCTGAAACAAATTAACAATTTCTGAAACACTTTAACAAATTCTGAAACAAATTAACAAATTCTGAAACACTTTAACAAAGTCCTGAAACACTTTAACAAAAGTCTGAAACACTAGCAAATGAGAGAATCACTCACGGAAAGGGATTGTACTCATAGATATAATAAACACTTTATTTCTATTATATCTATGATTGTACTAACTCCGAGGCTGACCCGGAAGTGATGACCTGGGGCCTCATGTACAAAGACTTGCGTGGATTTCTTACTGAAAAGTGCCGTACGGTCAAATCCAGAAAACTGCGCACGCACAAAAAAATCCAGATGTATCAAACTGTGCGTACACCGGAATCCACGCACATTCCTTTTGTACATCACAACCAACGTGGAACTGAGCGCACGTGAGACACCTCCCCTGACACGCCTTCATTTACATATGTTAAACAGATGCAAATTACTTCCTGCATGTGTGAAGGACATGTTTGTTTGATCCCTGCGCGATCAGAAATGATTTCTAGATTCAGGAAAATAATGAATTTAATATAATATGAGTGAGGAAAATAATCCTAAGTAAGAATAGTAATAAAATGTGTTTATCACGCAAAGAACGAGTGATTGTGTGTCGGTATTTGTGTGTGCGCGCACCCTGCTTTGGTGCGCAACGGCTCATCCATTCATTCTGAGTGAAGATATTAACTTTGCGCACGGGTTTATTACCATAATTACTGTCAACACAGAGGAACTTAGATGTTTGGTAGATCTTTGTTTATTTAATAGATGATATGAAGAAACGGGTCTGTGCGTCTCAGTGGAGTTTTCATGACATGACGTGACGTTGGAGTCTCCAAACGCTGCGCGCTCCAAAGCGCGACCACTCAGCCTTTGGAATCATATGGATGAGACATTCCATTGGACATGAATCGGCTTTGTGTGGACTGGACTGCCCTGATCGACCTGCAGCTCCCTCAGCTCGGGAACAGTTTGATCGCTGCTTCTGCACGCGTGATGCACGGTTCCTGTGTTACGCTCCAGAGCGCAGCAGTGCCAAACTGAAGAATGATTATTTCTGAAAACGGCTGATAAGCCATATCCTAGATCAGAAAATTATATCTGTTTATAAATAAATGCTCTGCGTGTTACACTATTTATTATATCCTCCAGTAAGGCTGAATGAATCCGTTCCTGTTAAATTTATTCTTTGCACAACTTTGCGCGTCCTTTACAGTATTTAACTGCGTCATGTGGATGTAATACTTGTTAATCGTGTGTTTGGTGGGAATATTAATCATTTTCACATCATGAACAGTTAATAATAATAATAATAATAATAATAATAATAATAATAATAATAATAATAATAATAATAATAATAATAATGAATTCAATTTATAACGCACTTTTCATTAATGGAAATCTCAAAGTGCTACAAGGTGCAACAGAATTAAATGTCAATAAAACAAATAATAAAACAATTAAAATCAACAACAGTATCAGCTATGATCAAAAGTAGAATCATGAGGAGCAGAGTATGCTCGGTTGAAAAGAAAGGTCTTCAAGCCGCTCTTAAAGTCAACCACAGACTGTGGGGCTTCAGTTTCTCTGAATCACCTGTAAGTGTCGCCAAAGGAACAAGAACCACAGAAACGTGCGTACGCCAGCCATGGGGCTGGCGTGGAAATGTACTTGGATGCGCACATATTCACGTTCAGTTCAGTTTTGATACATACGGGGTTTTGCGTGGATGGTGCCGTACGCAAGGTTTTTGTGCGCACGCACGGTTGATACATGAGGCCCCTAGTCTCCCAGCACTTCTGAATCATCTGTGACATCTCCTCCTCTTTGACGAACTGCAGACAATCATTTCGCCGCACAATATCCTCTCTCTATGGCTCAGATTTGTTGTGCACGCTAGGATAATTTTTTATCATTTTGGCCTCAGGAGAGGGGTCCTGACGAAGAAATCCAAGGGGTCCCTTGCGGAAAACAACTCTTTGTTTTCCTGGATAAAAGATGGTCTTCTTCTGCATTTTGGCCTAGTATGGAGCAAAAAAGGGTAGATCATGCGTTAAAAAAAATCTGAAAACCTTTTAAATATATTTTGCATAAGAGCTCAACTGATTATTCAACGTACTGATAGTTCAAAAAGTTTCTATTTAAGGAAACTAGCAGATTGACCTGCAGCAAGGAAACAAATATATTTTCCATTCTGTTCATTTAGCTCTAAACATCAAAAGGTGCTCAAATGCAGCTAAAGACAGGAAGGACATAAAATATAATGATTTATCTGTTTTTATTTACTTGTACTGCAATCAGATATCAGTGTTTCAACACAGTGTACTCTCTCTGATATTATTATTTTAATTATTATTATTACATTTTGGCAAAAATTGAAACAGAATCTATGATTGTGAAAAAAATGCTGACTTTATCCTCACTCTAATAAAAAACACTGAGCATAATCTGTGAATAAAACATAAAGTAATCCTGATCCTTAAAAGTTAGTGTTTTTTAGGCAGCGTTGCAACACTTACTTTTTAAGAAATCACCACAGTTTTAGTGTAAAACACAGACACATAAACCACACATAAAACCATAATGGTTTTATTACTGGCCAACGCCAGACAAAGGAGCACACTGTGGTAGAAAGTAACGCTGCCATTACATGAATATATGTTCGGTCGGAAAAAAACGCGATCATGACGATAAACATGTTTCATATATTTATGTTTTGCCCTCAGCATAACTTACCTTTTAAATGTGAAGGATCTTCTTCTTCGATGGTGTTTTCTGGCAGTTTACAAACTCGGTGTATTACCGCAATGTGAAGGATGCATGTAAAGATCGCTTTTCTTTAGTTTGTTTTCACGTGTTGTCCATCTCGGGTCGAAATGTCATCACTTCCGGGTCATCACTTCCGGGTCATCACTTCCGGGTCAGCCTCGGAGTTTTTTTTATTTTTTTTATTGAAAGAGAGTAATTTACAAAATTGTACAGGCATATTAACAACCAGTGTTAAACAACTCTCAGCAGGGCACATATAAAGGGAACAAGAATCAATAAACTGGACAAAACGTAGTACAGTGAATAACCAAAGTGAGTGAATAACAGTACAGTGTTTAACTAAAATATACAGGAGAAAAAAACATAAAATAAAAGAAAACGTTATGACCTGTGTTGACTGCTTTATGGGTCCAAGAATATACTATGATCTTCGAACGCTCCAAGAAGGGATTGTGCTTTTTTTTTTGTTCATCATCTTCAGGGCTTTGAGATAATTGTCTGTGAGATAGTTTTTAAAGGCGAAAAAGAGTGGTTTTGTCTTTCTCCATTTGGAAGTGTGGATGAAAAATTTTCCCAGGATAATCAGGTTGTTTACTATCAGGTCCAGTTTTCTGTTTTCCAGATGGATACCAAATATAATCGATTCTCTTGTGAAGGGGGTGATTTGGATTTTGGATGATAGCCAGTCTTGTATGTCAAAACGTCCCAGAGTAGATACAATGGAAAAACAGATGATCAGTTGTTTCAATGTCCGTCTCACAAAACACACAGTTGTTATGATCAATACCAAACCTCAATCTTAGCAACTCGTTGGATGGATAGATGTTGTTCATAACTTTGAAGTGGATTTCTTTCGTTTTGGGACTTAAAGGGTAAGAAATATATTTAGTTCTCAATTTTTTAATGTTTGATTTGGAGAACAGCTGATTAATGGAGTTACTATTTGTTGGCTTTGGAAAAAGGATTGTGTTAAGTTGAGTACGCATGAATACGTTTGAACAGTTCTTGTCCAAAAAATTAAGACCATTAATATAAAGTGCAGGTGGGTTAATAGTTACCAAGTTCGAATTCGAGTTTTGGGCTAATCTCTTGACGGCTTCTGGGATAGCTTTAATAACTTTATTAAATTGGGACTGAACAGTTTAAGTTATATTTTAAGCAAAAGTCTTTGTGAGAGAACCACTGACCCTGATCATTCAGTAAATGGGTTATGGACCAGATATTTTTATCCATCCAATGTTGTAAGAAGAGAGACTTTCTATTACATGTGATATATCTGTTATTCCATATTGGAGTTTGATGTGGAGTGAAGTTATGTGAGAACAATAGTTTCCAGTACAGTAAAACTTGTTTGTGGAAAGATGACAGTTTGGTTGGTAATTTTTCAACTTGAAAATCACATTTAAGAACAAATTCTATTCCTCCCATTTTTTTGAAAATCCCTCTGGGGAGACAATACCAAATACAATTTTTGTTCAAAATGAAGGATTTTAGCCACTTTATTTTTATCATTGCATTCAAACATTCAAAATCTATCGCTTTTAGACCTCCATCTTCATAATCTTGGACAATTTTTGACTTTTTTATATAGTGTACCCTGTTTTTCCAAATAAAATTGAAGTTCAATTGGTTGAAAGTTTTGATAAATTTATTAGATATAGAAATTGAGTATGCAGGATATATGCAGCGAGCTAAGGATTCCATTTTGGTTAAATAAGTTCTGCCAAAGACTGTGAGGTCTCTTTGTAACCACATATTGAGTTTGGATTTACATTCTGTTATTTTTCCTTGCAGGTTTAGTGTTTCACAGTTGGTTACGTCCCTGGTTATATGAACTCCCAGATATTTTACAGAGGTTTTAATGGGGATATTATATGCATTTGTGAGGCTACACTCGTGTATGGGCATTAATTCGCATTTATTATGGTTGAGTTTTAGTCCCGAGGCTTTAGTAAATGAGTCAAGTAGTTCAAGAATTTTGGGGAGCTGTTTCAAGCTTTCAAGAAAGATGGTAGTGTCATCGGCAAGTTGACTTATAATTATCTGCTCATCAAAAACATTTAGTTTGGGAGTATCTGAGTTTTTTATATGGATTGCAAGAGTTTCTGCAGCTAATATAAATAAGAAAGGGGAGATATTACAGCCCTGTTTAACTCCTCTGTTGATACTAAATCTTGGGGATGATCCACTAGGGAGCGCTACAGAGCTGGTTGTGTCATTATAGAAGGATTTAATTATGTTACAGAATTTGGGACCAAATCCAAATAATTCTAAAACTTTGAACAGAAATTGATGTTCTAGTTTATCAAAAGCTTTATAAAAGTCAAGGAATAAGATGAAACCATCACTTTCAATCAAATGTTGATAGTCTAAGAGGTCTTGCACTAGTCTTATATTATTATGTATCGACCTGTTTTTCATAAATCCAGTTTGTGTTTCACTAATTATCTGAACTAAGTCTTCTTTTAATCTATTAGTGTAAATATATGTCAGTAGTTTGTAGTCATAGTTTAACAGTGAAATCGGACGAAAGTTATCCAGTAGTTTATTGTCTTTGCCTGGTTTTGGTATAAGTGTGATGATACCTTGTTTCATGGTGGTGGGTAATGAGAAGTTAGTTGTAACCTCTTTGAAGACCTCAAAAAGAACGTTTCTGAGTGTGGTCCAGAAATGTTTGTAAAAGTTAGCTGTGAGGCCGTCTGGGCCTGGCGATTTGTCTAATTTTAAACATGTGACGGCTTTGTCTAGTTCCTCTATGCTGATATCTTTTTCACATTCTTCTTTGAAGCTATTGTCAATTTGGGGGATGGAGTCTTTAATATTGTTTAAGAAAGTGTCAGAGTCTGTTTTGGAAAAGGATGAGCTATATAGGTTTTGGTAAAACAAACTAATTTCTTTTGCAATTAATTTAGGGTCTGAGCAGTCTGAACCATTAATAGTAAGAGTTTGGATGGAGTTTCTTTCCTGTCGTCTTTTTTCAAGTCTGCAAAAATAAGCTGAGTTTTTTTCCCCTTCTTCCATCCACTTGGCTCTTGATCTGATGAATGCTCCTCTGGCCTTTCTTTCATATATTTTATCCGAGGGTCAGCCTCGGAGTTAGTACAATCCAGAGCCATAGAGAGAGAGAGTTGCGACACTCTTTGAACTCGCCGACAGGCGGTCACGTGGTTCATGCAGCTCTCAATCGTTCCAAACAGCTCGTCGCTGTCAGTCAGTTTGAGCAGCTACTGGCGCAACATGACACAAAAAAACGACTTTTCTTACTTTGTCCAGCGTTTTTCAGTAATTATTGAGCAGTAACAAACTGACATTCCTTCTACTGTTCTCCTCTTCATTTCTTATCCTGCATCTCCACCTAGTGGCTTGAGCACTACACTATGCGTTTTTTCTTAAAGACGGTGTAAAGTAAAATTAAATTTGTGTTTTGAGTTTGTCACACGGCATAAATATGTGTTATTAATCACCCATATAAATCTGACTGATTAAAAACATTGTTTACCTTATAAAATTAAGTCTCAAAAATCATGAAAAAACATGATTTTGCCTTGCCTTGGAACACTGGGGGCGTGTCAGCGCGTGGGCGTGGTTTCAGCGCAGCTGCGCTCGTGTCCTGCCCCCTGAGCTGAGCTGTGTGTGGAGGACAGGAGCAGCAGTAAACCTGCTCTGTTTTTATCTGAGTTCTGGCTGGCTGTAACAGGCTAGCAGCTCATTTTTCCAAGAGTTACGCTGTTTTTAGTGCACTAACAACTCTGGTTTTGTTTTTAAAGTTGAGGACACATAACTCCGCTGTTATGTGTTTAATAATAAGCGCTATTTTAGAAGATGAGCGGACTCGCTGCACCCGGTCCGACCCGGTCACCTCGCATGCGGGGTCTCTGTGTTGGTGATTAAAATATAGAGTAATCACGTTGATAAGTTATCTCATCTGTGTCAGCGGAGTCACGGCGTTTCACGGCGCGCGTGGCAGAATTTCAGCTCCACGCGGATCGCTCTCACACACACACACACACACACGCGGGGGAGCGCGGATGTGCGCGCAGGTGCAGGTGCAGGTCGCTCCAGCAGCACGCCTGGGTTTGTTTGACTCCCTCCTGCGTCTCAATGTCACAATGGAGCGGCTGCAGTCCATGCGCAAAAGGAGTGAGAGTACTGGAGGGAGACGGTCGGTAGCGAGTGAACGGCTCCACCGAAGAACGCATTTATACGGCTGGAGCTGCAGGGGGTGGGGCTATACTTAAGAAGACCGCGTGACGAAACGCGGTCACATTTAAAACACGCCTAAAAAATCCTGAAACAGAAATATCTTTATACACAGTTTGATCTATAACTCCAAAATTAATTGAGCTACAATTTTGAGACTTTTTACTCATTTACAAGATTACAATTATGACATTTATAATGTTTATTGAAGAAAATGTTGAAATTCACTTTACACTGTCTTTAAGCATTTTTAGACGTTTTAAACGCTTCACAAGGGCAAAAGAAAATTGTATTTTCATCAACTTACCGGAGAAAACATGTCTGAAACATCAACAATGAACTACGTTTGATGCTAGCAGCGCTGCTGTTTGGAACAGTTTGGTGGAACGTATCGCCCCATAGATATCTTATGAATCGCCCCCTCCATGACCCACGTGACTTCCGCATTCCATTCTTACAATGGGAGTCTATGGAAGTGTCGGAACTCTCTCTCTATGGCTCTGGAGCACTCTATTTAATCTGAGGAAGTTCGCAGCATGTTTTTATCGTTTGTTTCCTCCCGTGCAGCAACATGGAGCCTGAAGATGGATCACTCAGCCCAGATGTAGAGATTATCGAGCCGGTTCCTAATCCTAAACCGTGCAGCAACATGGAGCCTGAAGATGGATCACTCAGTCCAGATGTAGAGATTATCGAACCGGTTCCTAATCCTAAACCGTGCAGCAACATGGAGCCTGAAGATGGATCACTCAGTCCAGATGTAGAGATTATCGAGCCGGTTCCTAATCCTAAACCGTGCAGCAACATGGAGCCTGAAGATGGATCACTCAGTCCAGATGTAGAGATTATCGAGCCGGTTCCTAATCCTAAACCGTGCAGCAACATGGAGCCTGAAGATGGATCACTCAGTCCAGATGTGGAGATTATCGAGCCGGTTCCAAATTCTAAACCACGAAATTCAAGGAGCCTCTGCGTGCTCACTCGGAAGTTTATCCGGTTGCTACAGGAAGTAGAAAACGGAGAGCTGGATCTCAGATATGTATGTAAACAACATTTAAACACATGGACTTGGGTTTTATAACTACAGTACATGATCATCCATCCATTATCTTTAACTGCGTCTTCCTTTTTGGGTTCTTCCTTTTTGGGTAGCAGGGGTCCAGCTGTCATGATCATACTTGAGTGTAATTTATTTACAAGCCTCTGTTTGACTAAACAGTTTGTGGAATTCTACAAATACGCAAACTATACAAAAGAGACATTTAACATATTAAATCTTTCTGCTTGTAAGTTCTTCAATCGAACATTATTTCTTACATGAATCAAATTGTGCTTGTGTGGATCATGTTAATTACAGTGGGGGGAAAGTATTTAGTCAGTTACCAATTGTGCAAGTCCTCCCACTTAAAAAGATGAGAGGCCTGTAATTGACATCATAGGTAGACCTCAACTATGAGAGAAAAAATGAGGGGAAAAAAAAATAATCCGAAAATCACATTGTCTGATTTTTTAAAAGAATTTATTTGCAAATAAGGGTGGAAAAAATAGGGATGTGCGATATGGCATAAAATTCATATCATATGTATTGTGAAGGGTGGCGATCGCAATATGTTTTTGGTATAAAACTTGCAATAGGAATGAAAAAAAAAAAGCATAGGGTGTCCTTTTGCCATAATTTATTTTGAAAACTGCTATACCACAAAATAATCTATTAAGAAAATTTCACTACTAGGTCCAGAGAGTTTTTAAATAAACAACTCAAGCATTAGGCTTCTTTCTTGTAGTGCAAAACAGTGCAAAATATATCTTGTGTAGTTTTAGCCATAAGTTTTAAACTAAAGAATATGTTGTTAACTCTTAACAGTTTCCAATATTGTCACTTAAGAAATGAACAGTAACAGAGCAGCATTTTACAATGAAAACACTTCACCCTCCAACCCTCTAGAGGGCGTCTCCTTCAGCTTTAAGGAGAGCTGACAAGGCAACCAGTTTCCTCTGTGGCTTTGACCAGAGGGTCTCGCAGTAAAATCACACAACACAGCGTTCTGTTCACAGATCAGAGAGCAGGTTTCTCTAAAGCTGACCAACGCTTACTTTAACTTTCGACAAAAAAAACAAACCTTTCAACAGAACATAGCGTTTTGCGCATGCATCCGAATATGGCAAAACTACGGCAAGCCGGACGTAGTTAGCTTATAGCTTCGCTACTTAGCACTCGAAGAAAATACTTTAACACCACTTACGCACAGTTTTCAACACAAAAAAGTAACGATTAACTCTGACAACTCTGATTGTACACTTCAACACCACTTATGCACAGTTTTAAACTAAAAAAAGTAAAGATTAAATCTGACAACTCTGATTTTACATCAGACAGCATTACTGCGGTTAGCCGTTAGAGGACAGATCTCTATCGTAGGCTAAATTTCTATCGTTTCTACCGTGTACCGTTTATATCGCACATTCCTGGTGGAAAATAAGTATTTGGTCACCTACAAAAGTTCATCTCAATACTTTACTATATCCTTTGTTGGCAATGACAGAGGTCAAACGGTTTCTGTAAGTCTTCACAAGGTTGGCACACACCATTGCTGGAATGTTGGCCCATTTTTCCAAGCAGATCTCCTCTAAAGCAGTGATGTTCTGGGGCTGGCGGCGGGCGACACAGCCTTTCGACTCCCTCCAAAGCTTTTCAATGGGGTTAAGATCTGGAGACTTGCTAGGCCACTCCAGGACCTTGAACTGCTTCTTACGAAGCCACGCCTTTGTTGCCCTGGCAGTGTGCTTGGGATCATTGTCATGCTGAAAGACCCAGCCACGTTTCATCTTCAATGCCCTTGCCGATGGAAGGAGGTTTGCACTCAAAATCTCACAATACATGGCCCCATTCATTCTTTCATGTACACGGACCAGTCGTCCTGGTCCCTTTGCAGAGAAACAGTCCCAAAGCATGATGTTGCCACCCCCATGCTTCACAGTTGGTATGGTGTTATTTGGATGCAACTCATCATTCACCCTCCTTCAAACACGACGAGTTGTGTTCATACCAAACAGGTCTACTTTGGTTTCATCTGACCGTATGACATTCTCCCAATACTCTTCTGGAACATCCAAATGCTCTCTAAAACTTCAGACCTGCCCGGATATGTACTGGCTTAAGCAGGGAGACACGTCTGGCACTCCAAGATCTGAGTCCCTGGTGACGTAGTGTGTTACTGACGGTAGCCTTTGTAACTTTGATCACAGCTTTCTGCAGGTCATTCACTAGGTCCCCCCTGTGGTTCTGGGATTTTTGCTCACCATCCGTGGGATCATTCTGACCCCACGGGCTGAGATCTTGCGTGGAGCCCCTGATCGAGGGAGATTAGCAGTGGTCTTGTAGGTCTTCCATTTTCTGATTATCGCTCCCACAGTAGAGTTCTTCACACCAAGCTGCTTGCCTACTGCAGATTCAGTCTTCCCAGCCTGGTGCAGGTCTACAATTCTGTTTCTGGTGTCCTTCGACAGCTCTTTGGTCTCCACCATAGTGGAACTTGGAGTGTGACTGTTTGAGGTTGTGGGGCAGGTGTCTTTTATACTGTTAACTAGGGGTGCACCAATTTCAATTTTCTGGCCGATTTTTTTTTTAGAAAGTCGGATCTGCCGATTCCGATTTTGGCCGATACCGATTTTCAGGTGTTAAAAGGTCAAAATGCACCCTAAATTTTCATGATTTTCCAACCTTTGCGAAGGCAGATGCGACCGGTGGATAAAATCGGTTTCTCATTTAAAGATCGGCCGATCACCGATCTCCCCAAATTAAGGAAATCGGGGCAGATCGATCGGTGCATCCCTACTGTTAACGTGTTCAAACAGGTGCCATTGATACAGGTAATGAGTAGAGGACAGAGGAGCATCTTAAGGAAGAAGTTACAGGTCTGTGACAGCCAGAAATCTTGCTTGTTTGTAGGTGACCAAATACTTATTTTCCACCCTTATTTGCAAATAAATTCTTTAAAAATCAGACAATGTGATTTTCGGAATTTTTTTTCTTCTCATTTAGTCTCTCTTAGTTGAGGTCTACCTATGATGTCAATTACAGGCCTCTCTCATCTTTTTAAGTGGGAGAACTTGCACAATTGGTAACTGACTAAATACTTTTTCCCCCACTGTATGTTACCTTTTAGTGGTTTTAACCACATTTTTTTGTTATTGTTTGGATTTTTTTTTTTTTTTAGGCTGTCAGGAAAAGATATATAGCTAAGGCACTCAAATCATGGAGTGTAGTCGTATTCACAAAACACAAAATCCTTCTTTAAAAAAAGTTCTTATTGCAGTTGATGATTTTTATTTTTTGTTGGGTTGTCACTTCAGGCTGTCAAGACTCTGGCTTTTGAGCACAAAAGAAGAATCTACGATATCATAAATGTGCTGGAGGGTATTGGTCTTATTGTCAAAATATCTAAGAACCATGTAAAGTGGAAGTAAGTTTTTAGCTCTCGTTTTGTGTACGTTCACAAGTAAAACAACACGGTATATGTTTTACAAAGTTTTACGTGTTTCTTTATTTGCAAGAGGTAAAGAAGAAAATGGACGCGAATCAGCCTTAAAGTTTGAGCTGGAGGACTTGACTCGTAAAGAAATTATGTTGGACCAACAGAAATATTTGGTTGAAGAGAGCATCAGGAGCATGAGAGAAAACTGCAAAAAATATCCTTTTTAACAATGTTCAAACCCATACGTGTACAAAATGTGTTGGATAACAAAAATGTATTACCGTATGTACTGCTGCTAAATATTTTGTTTTAACTTAAGATGTGCAGATTTGAACAAATAGCGATAAGTTGGCACAAATAATTTGTGTTTAACGATGAGCTCTTTGTTAGTGTCTTATTTCTTAACTCTTATTAACGCTGACCTATGTGACAGATGAAGATGTCTGCAATTGCTTCAATGGTAATGTATCATCACTTTGTTGATTTGCTTTTTTGGTCAAGTTTTTATTTATTTAAATGGCAGGTTTGCCTGTGTACACGACACCCACCATGATGGGAGCAAAGATAAAACGGCAGATTGCTTGTCCAGATGTTGCAGAAGCATAAACTGAGGAGACACAAGGCAGCAGGATGGTTAAAAATATATATACTGTACCGGTAGTTGTGCAAAGGCTTCTGAGCCCCATTAAAAACATTTATAATCTACAGTAGGCTTGTTGGCTGCTTTTGCCTGAGCCCGTCTGACTGGTCCTGTGGGAGAAGACCGAGCTCCCCAGCCTGCAGTAGCTGATTTTAGCAGCTTTGAAGCACATCCTCTTCTCAACAGGCATCCGATACCCTGGGGTGAGCTGGCACCTTCTCTCACTTGTTAGTGATGGCACAGGATGGGGAGCAGAACATTGAGCTGGTGTTGTTTCTGAAGTCCACCGCAAGTTCTGCTGCAACAACGCTAAGAGGAGACATGAAAATGTGTCACAACTCAGATCGTACCTGGGTCTCGTCAACTATTACCACAAGTTTCTACCCAACCTTGCCTCAGTGCTGTATCCACTAAATGCACTGTTACAGACAGGAGTGGAATGGCATTGGTCAGAAAAATGTGAAAAGGCTTTCACAGAAACAAAGAGACTAATAACATCTGATGAGCTACTTACCCACTACGATCCATCCAGACCCATCCGTCTAGCATGTGATGCATCCCCGTACGGCATCGGAGCAGTACTGTCGCACACGTTGGATAATGGACTTGAACGCCCAATTGCATTCGCTTCAAGGTCCCTGTCAAGTGCCGAACGCAACTATGCACAGATAGACAAGGAGGCCCTTAGCCTAGTATGGGGGATAAAAAAGTTCCACCATTACCTCTATGGCCGAAGGTTCACCTTAGTGACTGATCATCAGCCCCTAGTGTCTATATTTAATCCACGAAAAGGAGTCCCAGTGATGTCAGCTGCGCGACTACAGAGATGGGCCCTGTTCTTAGGAGCACACTCATATGACATTGAGTTCAAGAGAACTAAACAACACTGCAATGCTGATGGTTTGTCACGCCTCCCCCTATCAACATCTGTGGAGGAACCGTCGTCAACAGGTGACCCGGTAGAAATGTTTTACACAACACTGGTAGACCAGCTGCCAGTTACCCCAAAATTACACCACACGCGTCACGGCTCCGTCCCGCTCCGGTCCGACCTCCGCAGCAAATACGCACCCATTATAATCAATGACAGAATTTACACTGGCTCCGCACGGCGGCGGTGAGCTGCGGCGAGCGGACGGCAGTCCGTCAAAATTAGAAATTTTTCTATTTCTGCCGGACGCCGGAGCTGTGCCGGAGTCAACTTTTGAAGATTACGTCGCACCAACAGGAAAAGGAACGAGCACAACATCCGTATTTACAAAATAAAATCACCACGGGCGGACTAATCCTAGCTCTATACGGATTTATTTGTACAAAAATGCTGTCAAACTATCATTTATGACTATTCTATGACTAAACTATTATATTTATGACTATGACTACGCCTACAAACGCAATACAAGAAATAAATAAATAAAAAAGTATTTTATTCTGAAATGTAAACATCACTTCCTGTTGCTCAAACCATGTAGCTCATTTACGAGAGAAGATCAAGGCAGCAGTCTCTCTACAGTTGTTCTCCTTCTTCCACCGAATGAATTGTTTTGTTCTGACTTACTTATTTATCACTTGATTTATCGCGCGATCTCGCACGTGTCTTGGAGCGGCGCATCCAGGCGGACCTGAGCGGAGCGGAGGCAGTGGGAATTGGACTCGTTCAGCTGCGACCTGCGGACCGGAGCGGGGCGGAGCCGCGTGCAGTGTAAAGCCGGGGTTACGAATGACATGATACGAAGAGAAACGAGGAATGACCCAACACTGTCCAAGGTGTACGACATAACAGTACAAGGCTGGCCTACCCATGGGAATACCTGTTTCCCAGAGTTTTCAGCAAGACGTGATCAACTGTCAGTTTGCCAGGGAACCTTGATGTGTGGATCACGTGTGGTGGTTCCCTCCAAGCTTCGCACCAGAGTGTTGGACAGTCTGCATGAGGCTCATGTGGGTACGGTGAAGATGAAAAGTCTGGCCCGTAGCTACGTTTGGTGGCCAGGAATAGATAAACAGATTGAGGACATCACCAAAACCTGTCCAGGGTGCCTGAGCGTTCAAAACGCACCGCCACCGGCTCCCCTTCACCCGTGGGAATGGCCGTCTGCACCCTGGCAGAGAGTGCACATCGATTTTGCTGGCCCGTTCATGAACTCTATGTTTCTTATAGCTGTGGACGCTCACTCTAAGTGGCCAGAAGTAGTCCAAATGAACTCAACAACATCAGAAAAGACTATATCTGTTCTGAGAACCATCTTCGCCAGGTATGGCCTTCCTGAACAAATTGTGAGTGACAATGGCCCACAGTTTACTTCTGAGGAATTCCAAAACTTCATGAAAAAGAATGGTATCAAGCATTTCAAGTCGGCACCTCACCATCCAGCAACAAACGGATTAGCAGAACGGTTCGTACAAACATTCAAAAAGTCCATAAAAGCAACGATAAAAGAAGACATCTCTCTTCAACACAAAATTGACAATTTCCTCTTGGTGTACCGCAAATCTGTCCATGCAACAACCAATCAGACACCTGCAATGCTGTTTATGAACAGACAAATCAGATCTCGCATTGACCTTCTAAAGCCAAACCTGAGGAGAAAAGTGCAGAACAAACAGTTCAGCAGCTTTTCGGGTGAACCGCCAAGAAGCTTCGACGTGGGACAACAGGTTCTGGCACGTGACTACAGAGGGGAAAAGTGGACGCCTGGAAAGATCATCACTAGGAGCGGCCCTCTGATGTATGAGGTGGACACTGGAGAACATACCTGGAGACGCCATGTGGATCAGCTGTTAAATGCTCAACCAAAGACACCAGAGCAACCAGCACATCCACCTGATCCTGAAACCAACTCTGACCTCAGCACAGTGACACCCACAGTTGCAGAGGAAGTGCCCCCTACCGAGAGCACGCCACAGGTTCCCAGGCGTAACCCTGAACGACTCAGGGTACCCCCGAAAAGATTAGACTTATGAGTTTCACTTATGGGACTTGTGGGATAAAAAAAAAATAAAAAAAAAAATAGAAGGTGTTTCAATGTTTGTCAACTGAATGAAAAGTTGTGTTTAATACATTGGCTATGTTGTATGTTATTTTAGTTACGTAGCATTGTTGTAAAAGGGGAGGAGTGTAGTGTATTACAGCGGAACTATTTACTTCAGCGGAACCAGAGCCATATAAAGTGAGAGTTGTGACACTTCCATAGAGTTCCATTGTAAGAATGGAATGCGGACGTCACGTGGGTCATGGAGGGGGCGATTTGTTCCATGGCTCTGGTTACAGTCTGAAGCTGCCTGCAGTAGCGCTCCGTCGCCGCCAGAGGGCGCAGCTCCACAAGGTTTCCATAGCCGTAGTTTGGAACGGTTGACTGCCTGTCGGCGAGATCAAAGCGTGTCGGAACTCTCTATATATATGGCTCTGAGCGGAACCACTCCCCTAGTTGCCGGGTTACCTAGAGGTGATCTGCCAGCATATTGATTTTGTGTGTGTACTGTTGAGACCAGTTGAAGACAAGTAAAGTCACGTTCTTTTTCCATAACCGAGTGGATTATTCTTTCATCTTTAAAATATACTTTGTTGGAGTAAAGACACAACATATAATACCTGTGTTTTTGCTGATAAATGCATGCCTGCACACCAGTTAATTTTCTCTCGTTTTTATTTTTTTGGTTGTTTCTTGCTGGGTTGAGGGTTAGGGTTAGATGATGTTACATGATTTATTTC
Source organism: Garcialebias charrua (assembly GCA_038048925.1). NCBI lineage: Eukaryota > Metazoa > Chordata > Actinopteri > Cyprinodontiformes > Rivulidae > Garcialebias > Garcialebias charrua. The sequence goes on from JBBPBX010001347.1 coordinate 37,062, forward strand.
TCCAACCCATAGGGGTAAACTCCGACCACTGCTATTTTTCAGTGGTGGGCCTACGACCGCTAGGGAGCGCTAATGCCCTAATCTGCTTATAGCGTAGCTAAATAATCTGTTAGCTTTACAGCGGATTAACTAACTTTTATAATTCATACGCGGATTTGCGCTATTTTTATTTAAAATGCAGTACCGCTAATAACTAATTATCTATCAGTAAAACCGAAAAAACTTATTTACAGGCCCGGACGACTGCTAACAGACCATATCCTGTCAGCGCCGGATGTGGTCCGTGACAAAAAAGCGTCCCCTCAGTCTCTTTACTAGAGCGAGCGCTCTCAGTTAGCAGCCAGTGTGTTACTCTGCAGCCTTATTGCTTGTTTTCGAAGAGTCAGACGAAGAGTTTTTAACATGGAGGGTGAACTTATGGATGTTTCTCAGCGGCCTACGCGACGCGTCTGGATTTTTAAAAGTATTTTGCCACTGCCCTCTTCAAAATGGCGGCCGCGACGGCCACAGAAGATAAGGACTTTCCATGAAAACACGGTAAAAACAATTATTTCTTTGCTGAGAAAAAATATATTTCTTATCTGACTTTATAGCACAAGGTTTTTCTGAGCTTAACCGGTTCAAATGGTCAAATCTGCTGGATTAAAAAAATTATTTCGCCAGTTGCCCTCTTCAAAATGGCGGTTAGCGTGTTAGCATTAGCGTCCGCTAGCATTGGTAATACATAAGTGCTTTTGAAATTGTGGACCTAAATAAATCAATAAGTGCTTTAGAAATAGCGGAACAAATTTTTGGATTAGCGCTACCCAGCACTGCTATTTTTTGCAGATATGTAGCTCTTGTGCCTTGGTCAAGAGTCTGCCATCTTCTGCAACTGTAAACAACAGCGCGGGACCGCGGGCGGAAGTAAACAACCGTCTTCCGCTATGAATTATGGGTAGTGGCGCCATATCAGGAATAAGGTGGATAAGCTTAACAGCTTCCAGCTCACAGGCTGCCTTGACCTCGGCCACCCAGCTGCACATGCAGGATCAAATCATTTCCTCATTCAGTGAGAAAAGAACTCTCTGCTAACTCAAACACATGGTTCATTGGCAGTTAACATTCTTAGCCATAGTCGTTAAAAAAACATCCATAAGCCTTGACCAAAAACCCCTGACAGAAGGGAGCAGCTGAAAGAAGAAGAAGAAAGTTTACCGTTACAGTTATTGATGAGCCTTATTCTTATTACCGGTTTATCTGCTTAATTTTTGTAACTGGGATTTTATTTGATGTTTTTTTGTTTTTGTTTCTTTGTTATAAAATTGTCAAGAAGTTTGATTTGTTGATAAAAATGTGAGGAGGGAGATTTTTCTCTTCTAAAAAAATAATGAAAATTCAAGGTCTTGCATTAAAGAACAAAAATAACAGTTGAACCAGTTGCACTTAATCTGCTTTTAAAACCTTGCTATTAACTATTGTAGTCATCGCTATATCGCTATGCACCAGTTAGGGTTGACTCTCACCTACTAAATATTAGCTCATAACCATAATATATTTTAAGTAAAGCCATTTGTTATTGCGTCAGGTTAAAGAAAACCAAAGAAAACCAATCGCAGCATACAAGCACAAACAAAGAGACGAATAGGTGATGAAACGTCCAATCAAAACCATTCATTGTGCTTTTGATTTTGGCTCACTAAACCACAAGACAAAACTTTAATTGTAATGTGGTTTAACTAATGTTTGCTGTGTGATACAAACTTAAAGAGTAACTGAACCTTCACTACTACTGTTATACTATCAGTGTCCTGACAAAAACCTTTTCTTTGGTCATCCTTGTCTTTATCTTTTGTATTTTAGTTGTTAAAACATAAACGTGCAGTGCAGAAAATAAGCTGGGACTTTTACAGTCTTACAAGTGTACATTACTTTTTTCTTCTGCAGTACCTTTAAGTTATTCTTGTGCTTTTTAACAACACTTTCTATACCACCGGTTTTGATCCTTCTCTGCTGAACCAGTTCACATTCAGACGAGCTCTGTGGATCTCTTTTGATCTGCTGGTGGAAGAAAAAGCAGGTTCAGAATATGAATCAGCTTGGAGCCAATCCGGACCCAAGCAGAACAGCTTCAAGCATGTCTTTTATCTGCACACAAGGGTTTGTGCACACAAAGGGTGGTTCAGATTACAAGAAAAAACACTGGCAAGGCAAAAAATATATATATACATATGTATAATAATAAAAAATGCTTGTTGAGTTTTAATCTGCTGCCACTGATAGTGTCTTTCATTGCTACTGGACAGGCAGGCCTATTCCATCATCATAGCTGCTACTGATGTGCATCAGAGAAGTGTGCACAGTGTCATCAAGTAACACTGACAGATCATACAAAAGTGAAAACTGAGAAAATTAATAAATAAATGTATGGTATGTAACATGTTTATGTTTATTAAATTTGTTCTTTTTTTTAACAAAAGAAATACAATACAAGACAATCCCATCAACGACACGTACACAATGTAAAAAAATGAAAGGTAGCAGAAAGAAGAATAAATCTTATTATATCTGCCCCTTTTTTCAAACAATCAGATTAAACAATAATAATCTTTCACCAGCAGTACAAAATGACTAACTCTTTCTAATTTTCTAATACTAATACATAACTAATAATTGATACAATACACATTATGCTAATTCATATATATTTTTTCAACAAATTCCTTTTGATCATTTTCTTAAATGTAAACAGTGACTTGGCATTTTTAACTACATTCTCCAAGCCATTCCATAATCTAATTCCCTGGATTGAGGTAGAACGTCCCTTCAAGCTAGTTCTGAATTGTGGTTTTACAAACATCTCTGTCCCCTTAAGATTATAACAACTTTGTCTTTTAACAAAATTCATTTGGATATTTAAAGGTAAATCGTTATTTTGAGCCCTATACATAATTGATAAAATATTATAATCAACCAAATCATGGAATTTCAATAATTTCAGTTGATAAAATAATGTACTGGATGGATGACAATAATGTTTTCTAGTGATAATTCTTACAGCTCTTTTCTGTAATACAAAAATAGGCTTTGTGATTGTTTTACACGCTTTCCCCCAAACATCAATACAATAGATTAAGTGTGGAACAATGATTGTGTTATACAACAAATACAGAGCTTTATCATTCAATAGGTCTCTGACCTTGTATAGTACTGCAATCGATTTAGCTATTTTTATTCTTACAGAATTTATGTGTTGTTTCCATGTCAGTTTGTCATCAATAATAACACCCAAAAACTTCACCTCACTCACTCTACAAATGTGCAGTGAAGGGAAATGAGAATTGAGCGGAGCTGTGCAGGAAGGCGAGGGCCAGGCACAGACAGACAGACGCACACACATACATACAATAAAATATTAGAATCCCTCTAGTGCTGACTTGTCGCCATCCTGTGTCCAAACTAAAAAGCAGCAGACGTTTTTTTTTTCGCTTTATTATTTAATTTAGTTTTGTTCAGGCATTTAGGTGTTCATGTGGTAATCAATTTGGGTCCTGACGAAAGTTTTATTTTGAGCTGGACAATGTAGTCGTTTTAGTTATCTTTTTAACGTTAAGTGAGACACTCAGGACTTCAGTTCCCACAAGCCATTGCTCGCGAAGGCTCGTGTAGGGCAGTATGGCGTCTTCCTAAAGCGTAGGAAAATCGCAAGTACAGTATTATTGTTGACAAGCAGCTAAGGTATGATTTGAATTTAGTAATCAATAAACTGTTTTAACTTTTTATCACATATGAATATTCTTGAGTTAATGCAGCGCGTTTTAGCAGCTTTTTGGAAAATAAGTTGATTTATTTTCAAGACTTTAGCATAGTGAGCTAACTCGCTGCATTTCCGCTGCATTTATTCTGCGAATGTTCTCTTAAAATGTTGTCTAGTCTCAAATTTCAAAGAATTTACTGAATTAAAATGCAGAATTTAATGCTTCAGTGTTATGCCTGATGTCTTCCTAAACAACGAGTTTTTATTAGAATCGCCATTTTTATTGTTTTGAACTTTTTCTTGGAGGCGCAAAATATCAAATTCAGAAAAGAAGGCAAGTGTTTCTGTAGCCGTGAAGCTTGTTGCTCGTTCAATTAGTGAAAAACACGATCAAACCTCATTCAGTGACTCATTTTGAGTTTAAATATTTCAATCTAACATCTAGGTTAGTTTGAAGTGGAAGTAAATGCGAATTCACAACAACAATGTGTTGTTAATTAGCAAATTTCTTGTTTGTTTAATCCATAATTAAAAGGTTTTAGTTTAAGGAAAATGCTAATTCTCTTTAAAGTTGCTTTATGTTCTGTAAAATAGATGCTCTAATTTATGTAAATGTTTATTTTTCATTCAACCTTTATTTAGGCAGGTTAATCCCATTGAGCCTCGAAGACTCATTTACAAGAGACCTGGTTTCAACAAAGAACGTATAAAGTATAGTACAGTATAATGTGATTTAAGATAGGAAAATAAAGTTGTTTTTTTTAGTCACATTTAGCATATTATTGAAATAGATTTAGTACAACTTAATGAATGCATAATATTAGATTAACTTGTAATTAGAGCCATGTTACATTACATGTGTTTTGTGTTTGCAGATGGCAGCTGACTCTTTAGACAGGAAGGATGCAGAATCCTCGGGAACCAAAGACCGAGAGAGGAAGCGCAGTCGTTCACGGGATCGAGATCGCAAAGGGTCCCCGTCACGCAAACGCCAACGCTCTCGGGAACGAAACCGCTCCAAATCCACAGAAAGGTTGATGTTATTCACCACCACACAGTCAAAACTCAACCACAATAGTGTTTAGTTGACCTTACTGTTATGGTGTCAATATTTCAACATTTTAAGCTTAGAATTAGTTACTTTTCTCTCTAATTTGTGATAAAATGGCAGAGACCGGCGGATGAAAGACAGAGACAAGGACCGAGACAAAGACAGGGAGAGGAGCCGCAAGGACAGAGACAACCACCGGAGGGATAAAGACCGCAGGAGATCCAGGTACTCATGAGATGTTTATACAGATCTGCTGGAGTTGATTATTGAAATGATAAAACAAACAAAATCATTGGAGCAAATCCATTTGAATCAAATTTTATTATTTATGTGTTGTTGCTCTCGGATGAACTTTAGTTTGTCACTCTTTCTTACAGAAGCCCCTCACCAAAGTCAAAGGACGCCAGGATAAAGAAAGACAAAGACATAAAAACCGAGGAGGAAGAAGAAGAAAAAAAGAAGAAAGAAAAGGTACGATTGGGATTTGATTCTTACATTTATTGTTTTTGTTATCAAGACGTTCTGGTGGGGAGTTCAACATGAGCAAAGAAAGAAATGATTAAATGCAGATTATAATAACTTCTTGAAAGGATGAGAGTGTTTGATGTGCGCTGTGTTGGGTCGTGTCTCAGTTCCAGCCCCTGTCTCTGGAGGAGCTTCTGGCCAAGAAAAAGGCGGAGGAGGAAGCTGAGGCAAAGGTCAGACATGGTTACGTTTTTTAAATATAAGGTTTTAGATGATATTTTTTTATCAATTCCTTCTGTTAACTCCTCATCTTCAGCCCAAATTTCTATCAAAAGCTGAGCGGGAAGCTGAGGCTCTGAAGCGCAGGGAGCAGCAGGTGGAGGAGAAGAAGAAGATGATGGACGAAGAGCGAAAGAAAAGGAGGGTGTTTCAGGATATCGGGAGAAAAATGATGGGTGGGTTTCAGACACTCTGCAGTTTGTTCATTTCATCACATGCTGAATGCACACAGCTGAGATGTTCTGTTTACAGAGGATCCTCAAGAAAGGGAGAGACGAGAACGAAGAGAGCGAATTGAGCGCGAGAACAACGGGAATGAAGAAGATGATGGACGACAAAAGCTCAGAGAGGAGAAGGATAAGGGCAAAGAGCTCCAAGCTATCAAGGTTTGTTGTAAGAGTCACAAATGAATGCATCTTTTGGTGTTTCTGATTTATTTGTCTTGTACGAACTGTTCTCTAAACGTGGAGCCCAAAGCCTTGCTGCAGGAAGCACGATCAAGAAATGTAAGACTCACAACTACCGTAGTGTTTTTAAAAAATCGTACCTGTTTACAGGAGCGTTATCTGGGTGGCATCAAAAAACGGAGGAGAACTCGCCACCTGAACGACAGGAAGTTTGTTTTTGAGTGGGATGCTTCTGAAGACACGTCAGTGGACTACAACCCCATGTGAGTGGAGTTTCAGCTCACTCTTTCACAGATCAGGTTTTCTCACGTTTCCCGTCTGAAAGTGTGAACGCCGTGTTGCAGCTATAAAGAGAAGCACCAGGTGCATCTGTACGGACGCGGTTTCATCGCTGGCATCGATCTGAAGCAGCAGAAACGAGAGCAGTCTCGATTCTACGGCGATCTGATGGAGAAAAGACGCACGCTGGAGGAGAAAGAGCAGGAAGAGTGAGTCCAGACTAAAGAGGCTTGTTTTTATAAAGAAGGGAACTCACCGACTGCTGTCAAATCGTCGTTTCCTCCACAGGACAAGACTGAAGAAGGTGCGTAAGAAGGAAGCCAAGCAGCGCTGGGACGACAGACACTGGTCCCAGAAGAAGGTGGACGAGATGACGGACAGAGACTGGAGAATCTTCAGAGAGGATTACAGCATCACCACCAAAGGAGGAAAGATCCCGAACCCCATCAGGAACTGGAAGGAGTATGCTCTGCCCGATCACATCCTGGAGGTCATCGACAACTGCGGCTACAAGGTCGAACTATGCTCAAGTTCTCTTCCCTAAACCTGCCTGAAGCTTCAAGACCTGTGTATCTCTGATGATGTCTGGTGCTTTGAATCGGGATGCTTTGTATTTTCTTCCAGGAACCAACACCGATTCAGAGGCAAGCCATTCCCATTGGCTTGCAGAACCGTGACATCATTGGCGTGGCAGAAACCGGCAGCGGTAAAACGGCTGCTTTCCTGATCCCGCTGCTCGTCTGGATCACCACTCTGCCCAAAATCGACAGGTTGTCGTCAATAATCCTCTGTCGGCCGTGGAACGACCCGACAGTTTTCTCTGTGTTTGTTGTTCTGCTCTCCGTGTGTTTCATCTGTGTGCTGTGCGCCTGGCAGGATCGAAGACTCGGATCAGGGTCCGTACGCGGTGATCTTAGCCCCGACTCGTGAGCTGGCGCAGCAGATTGAAGAGGAGACCATAAAGTTTGGTAAACCCCTCGGCATCCGAACAGTGGCTGTGATCGGAGGAATCTCCAGAGAGGACCAAGGCTTCCGGCTCAGGATGGGCTGTGAGGTGAGACATTAACTTCAAATTCACGTGTCTGAACTGAGTGGCCGGTAGACGCCTTTAAAACCTGCCTGTGATATTTAGATTAAGGACGGATGTTTTAGGGACAACATTTAAATTCATCTTCAAACACACTTGGACAGAGACGTGTGCTGCTCCAGTGTTGTCTTTAAAAACCTTCATTTTCACTGGTGCAGTGGCTCAACGTGGAGGGGGATCCATCTGTTCTGATATTAGAGCAGAGCTCACCCATGATCATAGTTCCTACTTAAAAGTCCTTTCAAAATAAAGTACAATGGCAGAAACGGTTGCTGTGACACTCATAGTTGTTGTTTTGTTGTTGTTTATTTGTTCTGTTGAGAACGCATAACGATGGGGGGTGGGGGGTCGTGACCAGGTGTTGGTGTAAAAGAAAAATATTGTGACAATCACACTAAACATTAAGATCTCTTTTACCTAAACTCTGAATACACTAGTCCCTCGCTATGTCGCGGTTCATTTATCGCAGACTCGCTCTATCGCAGTTTTTCAAAGTAAGAGTGGACATGACACACAACTGGCTGATTGATGGATGAGCCACACCATCGGCATGGGATTTTTATTTAAAATAAATTATTTCAAATTATTTAGCGCCTCCTGCAGCTTTGTGCAGCCCATACTGCAAGATAAACTTCCTGCTGCAGCTGATCTACTGTTGTTTGTGCAGAGTGGAGAAGTGGGCGTGGCCAAGAGCGCTTGCAGGTGGCAAAGAGCAGAGGAGGCAGGAGCTCAAATCATGACATGCTGTGATCTTTTAGAGCAGTTTAGAAACATTTAGAACATTGCAAGAGTGTGGGAAGGGTTTCAAAGGCCTTTATATATATA
>JBBPBX010001347.1:71033-96599 GCA_038048925.1 Garcialebias charrua
CACACACACACTCATGACGTCACAGCCTCCTAAAACCAGCAGCGGGGGGAGAAGTCAGTCACTGTGCTGGGTTTGGCTGAGCTCATCTTCCCTCAGCTTCTCACAAAGTGCTGGAAGAATCTGCAGGATGGCTCCGGTGCACCGGACCTGCAGCAACGAGGAGCAGTCTGGAGGTGATGCAAGGTCCAGGAGGAGGAGGAGAAGGAGGAGGAGGAGGTGCAAAGGTTAGTCAAATGAACTGAGGTTACTTTAACTTTACATGAAAATGATCACCTTACATCAGACTTGTTGAAATCATCTACAAAATGTGCTTTTCTGTGTTTGTCACATTAAGGACGAGCTTTACATTATAGCAGCAAGTATAGTTTAAGATAATTTAATTAATTGTATAAGTTCTTTGAGGCAAAAACAAACTTTTTGAGTCCAACCTCAAAAAAACCAACAGATGACTTTAGACTCAATTCCACAGAAAAACACAATGAAAGCTGTATGCAGTGGTCATAAAATTAAAATGAACTCTAACAAGAAGCAACACTTTAAAACAACACACCTGTTCGTCACAAAGCCTTTGTGTGAGCAGGCGTGTTAAACTCAGGTTGTTTCTGCCTCTGGAGAACTTACTGAACATTATCAGTCGTCTGTGATCAGTTCACCTGATCAAAGGTGATGTAGCGAACTCTAATTGAGGTTCCTTCAAGTTTATTCATATGCAGAAGCGTAATTTAATCAAAAAGGCAAGAAAATAAGTGAAGTTTTATTGGACACTTTTAGTTAATCAAATCATTTCCAGTTTTTGCATATGCAAAGTCCTGAACTCCAGACTCGTGCAGATCCTCCAGAGCATGTAGAAAAAAGCTTTACGACTTAAATTATTAATGGAAAAATGAATGGGAAAGACCCAGGGTTGGTTTGGGATGAATAAAAATATGATGACTCACATTCTCCAGTTTTTGAAAGGTCATAAGTTATGATGGTGACATTTGAATTTTAACACTAAAACAACAAACGTGTTTATTAATGTGATGAAATTTGTCTGTAACTGCATGAATTAATAAGGTCTGCTCCCACGTGATCTGATCAGAAATCTGTTGTCTCTGACACTTTGTGCTGAAAGATGAGTTTTTCTCACGTCCCCCCCAACTTATATTTTAAAAATGGCTGCCTTGACCAGTTATTAAATTGACTTGTATCATTGGACAGGAACAAGTTTTTTTTTCCAACTGTTGCACGGCATTCCTCACAAAATATATGAAAACATAAAAGAAGTTTGAAATATTATTTAGCAACCTGGCAAAGTGAAACTAGCAACATTTAAAGCAATAACATGACTAAAACCCAGATTAAGATCTAAACACAAAAAACTTTCAGCTAAAAGACATTTTATCAGAATAATCCCTTCCAAGGAGGCCGGGGCTGCACAGCATCCTGCTAAAGTGAACAAATCCACCGTGCATCGCACGACTGGCATTCACAGTCACTTTTACACCTTTAGGAACTTTAGGTTGACAATAAACACACATTTGGAGGAAAAACACACACGTTGCAAAAGAAAAACTCACAAAAGTTACAAAAAGGCATTTATACGAAATGTACAAGCTTCTTGTTTTGCACAGATTGTTTTTTCTTGTCAAACCTGAAAAGGAAGAGAAGTGTGCCATTAAAATGAAAATCAGTGAAACTGGACTCTCTGAAAACTCTGATTTTAACTTGTAAAAGATTAGCTGTTAAAGTCTGATCAAAAATAACCCGTGCTGTTACGATGTCTTCTACAGGCAACATGAATTTATGAACCAGATTTATTGCATCCCAACCAACAAGTTCTCCCTGAATATTAAAAACTGACAGAGTAAAAACATCCATCGGGGTTCAGCAACGTCATTGTGTGTCCAGTAGTGGCCCAGATGTTTTTATTTGGATCAACGTCGACTTTCATATCAAATTTCACCGACTTGGACGGGAGAAGTTTTCCCAAGTTAACAGCTTTTTTGATAAATGCTTTTTCAAATTATTTTTGTAGAAAACAATCAACAAAAGAAGTCAAAAAGCACAACAGTTGGAGCAATGATCTAATATTTTAACTGTTGTCACAACGTCCCACAAGCTGCATTATTCATAATTACAGCCATCAGGGCAACAGGTCAGCTTTCCAGCATGAAGCCGGCATTGTTCTGAACATGCTAATCCTTGGTAAAAGCTGCAGATTACTCCAGGACAGCCATAGTATTAGGTCCTGTTGTTAGTTAAAGTGCTTTAAATCCATTGCACTTTCATTAATGACACATTGGCCTTTTTTTGTTGTTGTTGCACAGGCTGGAGTGAACGTGTGTCCTATTTTTACAACGGTTCGAGCGTAAGGAAGCACTCAGCTAATGCTGTGCATCCAGCGTCGAGCTGTGCTTTAATGCCAGCTGGCACTTTAGAAACAGAAGGTGGTATCTGTTTTCTCAAACGGCAAACATGCCGGTTCACAATAAAACTCTGAAGATGCGCAGCAGGAGGGAGATGGACGTCGTGCAAACGCAGCACGCTTTGAGTTTCTCTCCTGCTCTGACAGGCCGTGAGCCAAACTGTCGCTCAGACACGTCAAGGCAAAAAGAAACGCTTTTAAATGTTCACCTTGAATCCACTTTCATGTTTAGTCTAAAACGTTCAAACAGTAGAACAAGTTTAACATTTTTTAAAGATGTAGCTTCGTAGGAACAACTCCGTTTACCGTTGTTTCTTTTAAATGAAAGTTGTGAAGGTGGAAGACAAATCCCCAAAACACTCCTAAATATTTGATTCTAACTTAAACCTTTACACTGAGGTTAAAAAAAAGTTTTTATTTTGCAGCCTTGATCACCATTTTGAGCATTAACAAAACCTGCTACAGGGTTCTTCCTTTTTGGTTTAACACATGTTCATTTATCATAAATATATGTTGCAAAGATAAGCACATGTCACGATGTATGAGCCCTTTGACAGTGACAGCTTGATCCTGTGAAGGCCTGTGAGGCATGGCTGCAAAATAAAAACTTTTTTGTTTTTACCTCAGTGGAGCAAAGTGTTCACCGCTGTGCATGAATTTTGTACAAAATGACGTCAATCAGTCCAGATCCTGAAAGATTTTGTGAACAAGTTCATTTGAACCCAAAACGTTGATCTTTTACTAAAAATATCCAAATAGTTTTACTGTCTGACCAAAATCCACGTGTCCAGATTAAAGTAATGTGAGAAGAAACAAAACAAGCAAAAACACACAACACTCCTAAAAACATAATCCATCTTTACACGCTCCTTCCTTTTCGGGTCACAGGGGTCACTGGCACCCATGTCCAGCAGTCACTGTGCGAGAGGTGGGGTACACCCTGGACAGGTCTCCAGTCTATCACAGGGACACAAAGAGACAAACAATCATTCTCTCTCTCTCACCTAGGAACAATTCAGAGTTACCAGTCAGAATAACTTGAATGTTTTTGGTCTGTGGGAAGAAACCGGAGTACCCGGAGAAAACCCACGCAGCGCAGAGAGAACATACAAGCTCCACCCAGAAAGGCCCCTGGCTGGGATTTGATCCGGTGACCTTCTCGCTGAGAGGCAACAGCTCTTAACTGATCCACCGTGCTGCCCCATCATCCAGTATTTTAAAATAAAGCACAAGACAAGTTTGCCTTCGATTGGGAAACCCAGTGTCTCTTAAAGAATTTGAAATGCTGCTTTAAGAAAATGTTTCATCTCTTCATGAACCCGTACATTTCAACACGGAGAAATGAAAAACAGTAAGACCATTGTGGTGACTTCTCGTTTTACATGCTTGTACAGTGTTTTAATGCGATGTGGATGCAAGCCACCCGTCGCCCCACACCCCCAGACCCATGCTCCAGTTTTAAAGCCTTTATTGTCCAAACCTGATGCTGCTACAGACACAAGCTCCAGAAGCTGCACGGAGGACATAATCAGATGACCACATGAACGTGGAGATTTTCTATTTCAATAAATCTCCATTTGGCTGTGAAACAATCCCCTCCTGCTGCGTCTTCTTTAGTCCGTTGGCTGTAAAGCCTTCGTGAAATGATTTGATTGTCCTGCTTTCTGACCCCCCAACGCAGAGCAAACAGCTGCTGTCTCCCTGTGCTTGAACATTTCGGAGGATTGGATGTGTTTTAGATAAGTGAGCTCCATTGTGTTGTCAGATCCAGCAGGGGCACGTCCGTGCACAATTTCACTGATGGATTCTGCAGTCGCCCCATTTCTCATGGGCGCTGGCTTCGTGAAAACATTAGCAGTGTGGTGTGTGTGGACGATTAACGCGATGGCAGAGATGCTCAGTGTAGAAGTGGGGGCTTGATGCAACTCCTGCTGGTGCTGAACATGACATGTTCAAAAAATGTTAGTCAAAATGTAAAAAAAAAAATCTGTATGGGGCGCCGTTTGTAAAGTTGCACAGTCAAAAATTAACATCAATATTTTGGTCTGTTTGGCTTTTAATGAGAAAAATAATAGTTTTTTTAAAGTCATATTTTCATGTTATTCATACATGTATAAATATCATAGTTCCCAACTTAATATTTAATTTACAAGATAAATATTTAGTTTACAAACTAAATATTTATGTTGTAAATTAAACCTTTAGTTAGTAAACTTAATTTAATTTACTAACTAAATATTTAATTTACAAGATAAATATTTCGTTTGTAAATTAAATATTTATCTTGTAAACTAAACATTTTGCTAGTTTACTATATACATTTAGTTCATCACATTTATTAAATATTTAACTTGCAAGTTAAATATTTAGTAAGTAAACTAAAAATGTTGGTGTAAATTGAACATTTAATTTATACCTTTCGGTGCCTGTCGTGGTGGCAACCCTCGAACCCGGTGGTGGACACCGGCAGTGAGGGATGCTGTCAGGCTGAAGAAGGAGTCCTATTGGGCCTTTTTGGCTTGTGGGACCCCGGAAGCAGCTGATAGGTACCGGCAGTCCAAGCGGCATGCGGCTCGGGTGGTTGCTGAGGCAAAAACTCGGGCGTGGGAGGAGTTCGGAGAGGCCATGGAGAATGACTTCCGTACGGCTTCGAGGCGATTCTGGTCCACCATCCGGCGTCTCAGGGGGGGAAAGAGGTACGAGACCAACACCATTTATGGTGGAGGTGGCGTGCTGCTGACCTCAACTCGGGATGTTGTGAGTCGGTGGGCGGAATACTTCGAAGACCTCCTCAATCCTACTGGCACGTCTTCCACTGAGGAAGCAGAGCCTGGGGACTTTGGGTCGGGTTCTCCGATCTCTGGTGCTGAGGTCGCCGAGGTGGTTAAAAAGCTCCGCGGTGGCAAGGCTCCGGGGGTGGATGAGATTCGCCCGGAGTTCCTTAGGGCTCTGGATGTTGTAGGGTTGTGTTGGCTTACGCGACTCTGCAATATCGCGTGGACATCGGGGGCAGTTCCCTTGGATTGGCAGACTGGGGTGGTGGTTCCCCTATTCAAAAAGGGGGACCGTAGGGTGTGTTCCAACTATAGGGGGATCACACTCTTAAGCCTCCCTGGTAAGGTCTATTCAGGGGTTCTGGAGAGGAGGGTCCGTCGGATAGTCGAACCTCGGATTCAGGAGGAGCAGTGTGGTTTTCGTCCTGGTCGTGGAACACTGGACCAGCTCTACACCCTCAGCAGGGTCCTGGAGGGTGCGTGGGAGTTTGCCCAACCAGTTTACATGTGCTTTGTGGACTTGGAAAAGGCATTCGACCGCGTCCCTCGGGGGGTTCTGTGGGGGGTACTCCGGGAGTATGGGGTACCAGGCCCTTTGATAAGGGCTGTTAGGTCCCTGTACGACCGGTGTCAGAGCTTGGTCCGCATTGCCGGCAGTAAGTCAGGCTCGTTTCCAGTGAGAGTTGGACTCCGCCAAGGTTGCCCTTTGTCACCGATTCTGTTCATAACTTTTATGGACAGAATTTCTAGGCGCAGCCAAGGTGTTGAGAGGATCCGTTTTGGTGACCTTAGAATCGCTTCTCTGTTTTTTGCAGATGATGTGGTCCTACTGGCTTCATCAGTTCGTGATTTACAACTTTCACTGGAGCGGTTTGCAGCCGAGTGTGATGCGGCCGGGATGAGGATCAGTTCCTCCAAATCCGAGGCCATGGTCTTGAGCCGGAAAAGGGTAGCATGCCCTCTCCGGGTCGGGGAGGAGGTCCTGCCCCAAGTGGAGGAGTTTAAGTATCTCGGGATCTTGTTCACGAATGAGGGAAAACTGGAGCGTGAGATCGATAGGCGGATAGGTGCAGCGTCCGCAGTGAAGCGGGCGCTGTACCGGTCTGTCGTGGTGAAGAGAGAGCTGAGTCAAAAGGCAAAGCTCTCAATTTACCGATCGATCTACGTTCCCACCCTCATCTATGGTCATGAGCTTTGGGTTATGACCGAAAGAACAAGATCTCGGATACAAGCGGCTGAAATGAGTTTTCTCCGCAGGGTGGCTGGACTCTCCCTTAGAGATAGGGTGAGAAGCTCAGTCATCCGGGAGGGACTCGGAGTAGAGCCGCTGCTTCTCCACATCGAGAGGAGCCAGTTGAGGTGGCTCGGGCATCTGGTTAGGATGCCTCCTGGACGCCTCCCTGGTGAGGTGTTCCGGGCATGTCCCACCGGGAGGAGACCCAGAGGAAGACCCAGGACGCGCTGGAGGGACTATGTTTCTCGGCTGGCCTGGGAACGCCTTGGGATTCCCCGAGGAGCTGCTCCAAGTGGCTGGGGAGAGGGAAGTCTGGGCCTCCCTACTTAGGTTGCTACCCCCGCGACCCGACCCCAGATAAGCGGAAGAAGATGGATGGATGGAATTTATACCTTTCATTCAACCTTTATTTAGGCAGGTTAATCTCATTGAGCCTCGAGGACTCATTTACAAGAGATACCTGCTACAAACAAAGAATGATGACAACAGCAACAGTAGATTTTCCTTTGACAATCAACAATAAACAATCATAAGAGAGGCATACAGATTTTTTTAACAAGTTAAAACAAAGATATCAAAGTAGCAAAACAGACCGATCATAAGGCAAATGTAGAAGATCAAAAACAGGAACTGCAATACCTAAATATTTAATTTGTAAACTAAGCATCCATCCATCCATTATCTTTTAACCGCTTCTTCAATTTTGGGTCACGAGGGTCGCTAGTGCCCATGTCCAGCAATCACAGTGCGAGGGGCGGGGTACACCCTGGACGGGTCGCAAGTCCATCACAGGGCCACATAGAGACAAACAACCATTCACTCGCTCACCTAGGAACAATTTAGAGTTATCAATCAGCCTAACATGCATGTTTTTGGTCTGTGAGAGGAAACTGGAGTACCCGGAGAAAACCCACGCATGCACGAAGAGAACATACAAACTTCACCCAGAAGGGCCCCTGGACTGGGATTTGAACCGGCAACCTTCTCGCTGAGAGGCAGCAGCTCTACCAGTTGCGCCACCGCAATAAATTAAATATTTAATTTACACCTAAATATTTAGTTTACTAACTAAATGTTTAATTTATAAGATAAATATTTAGTTTGTAAACTAAATATTTATATTGTAAATTAAATATTTAGTTGGGAACTATGATATTTATAAATGTATGAATAACATGGTGAAAATATGACTTAAAAAAAACTACATTTTTTTTCTCATTAAAAGCTAAATACACCATAATATTGATGTTAATTTTTTACTGTGCAACTTTACAAATGGCACCCCGTAAATGTAAATCTGTGATTTTGTGTGGAAATAAATAAAAACAAAAACAGAACATCAATTTTTAAGGGTTAAATATCATATTTTTTTTAATTTGATGACTATAAATATATACCAAAAAAATTAGTGCTCAAAAACTTTCCTTTTGTTATTTTCTAGTAACTAATTTCCAGAAAATGTACTTCTGAGTAGATTACAGTAGGACAAGTTCACATGTACTTTGTGAATTACCTTTTTTAGACATAACGTGCACTCAAGCAGTTTAATTCTCTGCAGGGTTCAAACCGGTGTAGAAGGATCTTGCTGTATTTAAAGCCTGATACCTTAACCGCTGAACCACTGCACAGTCACAACTGCTCCTCAGCAGGAGCTTATCTTAATTACCAACAAACACACACAGACATTAAGAGTTATGGCAATAAACAAAAATATTTCATCATAGATCTTCGTTAGATGCAGCAGCGTTGTCGTGCAGCGTATGATCTGATGAGCTGCTCTCCAGCTCTGAGAAGACTGGGTTCTTTTCTGATCAGTTCTTATAAAATCTTAATATTTCAAGGAAAACTTCTTCTGCTGCTTGAAATGGTCTCACCTCTGGGATTTTCTGTTTTACAGCAAACAACAACTTTTTCTGTCAAAACACAAATAAACGTTTGTGGGGTTTGAAAAGCAGAAAGAAAAAGGGGTGTGGCAACCAACATTTAATTTATTAGTGTTATTAGACATATAACAATTCCAAATGAGCAGAAAGTAAATATAAAACTGAAAGATGCAAAACAGACACTAAAACTACATCCAGTTAAAATAGTTTGAAATATCTAATTAATATAAATATTAAAAGAATAAATAAATGAATAAAATAAAACACAAAATTAAAAAACACCAATTGTTCATAAAATAAAATAAATAGATAAAAAATAAAAGAGAGGAGACAGGAATATAAGGAGATGGGACATAAAACAAAGAGGGAAGTAGCCAAGGCAAAGCAGAGGGCGTACAATGAGCTGTATGGGAGACTGGACACTAAAGAGGGCGAGAAGGACTTGTTGGCAAGACAGAAAAGACTGGAAAGGATGTGCAACAGGTTAGGCTTATTAAAGATAGGAATGGGAATGTTCTAACAAGTGAGGAGAGTGTGATGGGAAGATGGAAGGATTACTTTGAGGAGCTAATGAATGAAGAGAATGAAAGAGAAAGAAGAGTGGAGGTCATAGAAACTGTGGACCAGGAAGTGGGAAAGATTAGTGAGGGTGAAGTCCGGAAAGCTCTGAAAAGAATGAAGAAGGGGAAGGCAGTAGGACCTGATGACATACCAGTGGAGGTTTGGAAATGTCTTGGAGAGATGGCAGTGAGGTTTTTGACTCAAATATTTAATGGAATATTTGAGGGTGAGAAAATGCCTGAAGAATGGAGAAGAAGTGTGCTGGTTCCCATTTTTAAGAACAAGGGTGATGTACAGAGTTGTAGCAACTACAGGGGAATTAAGTTGATGAGCCACACAATGAAGATCTGGGAGAGAGTTGTGGAAGGAAGGCTTAGACAAGAGGTGACTATCTGTGAGCAGCAGTATGGTTTCATGCCAAGAAAGAGCACCACAGATGCCATCTTTGCTTTGAGGATGTTGATAGAGAAGTACAGAGAGGGTCAGAAAGAACTCCATTGTGTGTTTGTGGATTTAGAAAAAGCATATGACAGGGTGCCAAGAGAGGAGGTGTGGTATTGCATGAGGAAATCTGGAGTGGCAGAAAAGTATGTTAGACTGGTACAGGACATGTATGAGGACAGCAGGACAGTGGTGAGATGTGCTGTGGGAGTGACAGATAGCTTCAAGGTGGAGGTGGGATTGCATCAAGGATCGGCTCTGAGCCCCTTCTTGTTTGCTCTGGTGATGGACCGACTAACAGATGAGGTCAGGCAGGAATCCCCATGGACTATGATGTTTGCAGATGACATTGTGATCTGTGGTGAGAACAGGGAACAGGTGGAAGAGAACTTGGAGAGGTGGAGGTATGCACTTGAAAGAAGAGGAATGAAAGTCAGCCGTAGTAAGACAGAGTACATGTGTGTGAATGAGAGGGAGGCCAGTGGAACAGTGAGGCTACAAGGAGCAGAGGTCACAAAGGTGCAGGACTTCAAGTACTTGGGGTCCACTGTCCAGGAAAATGGGGAATGTGGTAAAGAGGTGAAGAAGAGAGTCCAGGCAGGATGGAGCGGATGGAGAAAAGTTTCAGGAGTGATTTGTGACAAAAAGGTGTCAGCAAAGGTCAAAGGAAAAGTTTACAAGACAGTGGTGAGACCAGCTATGTTGTATGGTCTGGAGACAGAGACATGGACAAAAAGACAGGAGAAAGAACTGGAAGTAGCAGAAATGAAGATGTTGAGGTTCTCCTTAGGAGTGACAAGGATGGATAAGATCAGGAATGAGATCATCAGAGGTACAGCACATGTTGAACAACTGGGAGATAAAGTTAGGGAGGCCAGACTGAGATGGTTTGGACATGTCCAGAGGAGGGACAGTGGTTTGGACATGTCCAGAGGAGGGACAGTGGGTATATTGGTAGAAGGATGTTAGAAATGCAGCTGCCAGGAAAAAGACACAGAGGAGATATATGGATGCAGTTAGAGAGGACATGGAGGTAGTTGGAGTGAGGACAGAGGATGCAGAGGACAGAGTGAGGTGGAGGAGGATGACTCGCTGTGGCGACCCCTGAAGAGGGACAAGCCGAAAGAAGAAGAAGAAGAAGAAAAAGAAGAAGTCCATAAAATAAACCTTTAAAATGTCCAGTTTGAGTAATTTATGAGCCCTCCATGAAATTAAATGAAAAAATGTAAATAAAATCAAATAAATCAATTAATGAAAACGTGCAAGAGGTACATCAAGCCTCCTTCACTCCCTCTGACGAAGACAGAGCAGNTATATATATATATATATACACTACTATAAATACTATACAGTATATATATATATATATTAGAGAGATGTTTTTGAATTTTTTCAGAAGAATGTTGACAACTGTTGGTGGATATGGGATTAATGTGACCAAAATGTGTACAGCTGCAAAGGATGATGAATAATTTCTTGCTGGGAGGATGATTGCCACATCCATCGTTCATGGAGATCCTCGGTTCTTCTCCCTCAGATAATTCATCAGATCCATCCAGAACTGAGACCTACAACAAACTGAAATTAGAAATAATTTTGAACAATTCAGCAGAAAGGAAAAAATGGTCTATAATAATAACTGGTTTCCATAACTTTATGAAAATATTTAAATGTATCTTGGCCTACAGAGCAAAATTAAAGATAATGTACAGATTGTACAACAGACAAAGAGGGAGACTTTAAATGTTGACCCTTTAGTTTATCTGTTTAGAATGTTCTAGAATATTAAGGCATTAAAAAAAAACATTACTGACAGGCAGCAGCAGTGTAGAGTTTAGCTACCTGTGGCAGCAAGCTAGCCATGATAGCATGATAATGATGGATAATGTTATCACAGCCAACTAACACATAAATACTGTTTTTATTAATGTAAATACAGAAAGTAAATGTTAAAGCATTACATCACTGACAGGCAGCGTTAGCTACTGTGGCTAAAGTTGCTGCAATGATGGATAACGTTGTAAACCACAACTAACGAACACGTAAATACAGATTTTATTAAACTTACCTTAAGCTATATCTTGTAATTTAACCTCTATAAATAAAGTTTGAATGAATGAAATTCCGTGAAGTTTCAGATATCGAGGGAGAATCGACCCGGAACCAGAAGTACAGATACGTTGCGTCAAGACCTCTTTTTTATTCGACTGCCCCCTAGTGGTCTTAATTGAATAATTTTGAGACAAATCTAACAGGCGCTTCATCCAAAAAAAATTACCCAACCAAAAAACAGGAGCTTCAATCAAAAAAAAATAATTACTCAACCAAAAATCAGGAGCTTCAATCAAAAAAAAAAACAGACTTTTCTTTGATTGATTGAATACTACTTTTTTGATTGAATACTACTTTTCTATTGAATACTACTTTTTTGATTGAATACTACTTTTTTGATTGTTTACTACTTTTTTGTTTGACATTATTGTTTTTTTGATTGAATAATTGTGAAACAAATCTGACTCCATAGTATTGCACCTGACCACCAGAACCAAAGTTGAAACCTGAAGTGTTCTTCGGAGAATCACATGTCCCTTTTACTACAGAGCCAGTAGCATAAGAAGGAGAGACATCTGTCTTTCCAAAACAACTGCTGGGCCAGTTTGAGGAAAATACCAACCTCCAAGGTAACTCTGATGGGTCAACGCACCTGCCCTGGACTCATGTAGAGACTGACGTTCATCTCTCAGTAGACAAACCCTTTTCATTCTGGTGGTCTAAGATTAAGAAACAGCCCATCTTAACGAACCCTTGAAAAGTAACAGGATTCAAAGTTTCTTTTCCTTATTTTAATCAGTCCGGTTTAAATTTGCCTCATTACCTCCTTCCTCATAATTTTGTTTGTTCTTTCCAATATTATATGTAGTAGTATATTATAATCATATATTATCACTGTTTATTATTACCCATATACTGTACTGAAAATAAGAGTCACAAAACCTTACAAATTGAACCTGTGTGTTTATCATAAAAGTTTAGATTTAACCATGAGAGAACTCAAATTTTGATTCTTGATTTTATGAGACTGATTATTAATAAATTCCAATATGTTGACCCATATTGCTACAACTAACTATGACCACCACTACATTTGGAGGTAAAAGAGGGAAGCTTGTACCATCTCCAGCATTTCCTAACACAAGAGGATTGTGGTTTAAAACTCCTGCATGAAAGCAGTCCTCCACAGACTACTAGACCTTTCATCCGAACAATTTATTACACCAAACTGCAGAACAACAATAAAATAAAAAAACAGAACAGACAGTACAGTATTTTAGGTTGGACGTTTAATGTTCCTGAAACCAATCACTTTTTCACAGCACATTTATGAAGCTGATCACTGGATTTGTCTTTCCATGGGAAATTACTCTTTGGACTGTTAGTTTTGGTGAAGATTAAATTACGTCAGAGTTTCTTTATTTGTCATTCGCACCACGTGTGGTACGTGTGGGAGCAGATGAGTACGCATGAACACAGCAACATGAAACAGATCAGCAGCAACATGATGTGATTGCTTCACAGTGATTATCCTGGTTAGAGATTCATGAGTCTAACAGCCTCAGGGTAGAAGCTGTTCCTCAGTCTAGTGGTTCTACACTAGATGCTCCTTAACCTCTTTCCTGAGGGGAGTGGGGCAAAAAGTGTGTGTGTTGGGTGAGTGGGGTCCTTCATGATGCAGGTGGCTCTCTTCCTGCATCTGGAGGTGTAGATGTCTGTGATGGTGGGGAGGCTGACTCCAACAGACAGTAGGTTTACAGCTGTAATTGTCAATGAGGATTTAATGGCTTCTTTTGCAGGGTCATAGAAACCAGCAGTTCTTTTATTTCTTAACTGGAAATCACTCTGTGCCATAAACTGAACTCCCTAAACAAAGCAAGCAACAATTTAAAAAAACACTCAAAATGCAGACAAAAAATATAAAATTTTAAAAAGACAGCAGCAACTTTAAATGTAGTGAGAGCTGACTGTTATTCTAGAAAATATCCAAAAAAGCTAAGTCTGGTCCTCTGGACATTCAAAAAACAAAACAAAACAAAGCAAAAAAAAGAAAACTGTTGAAACGTTTCGTCTTTCGTCTGAAAGACGTTCGGACGAAAGACGAAACGTTTCTACAGTTTTTTTTGTTTTGTTTTGTTTTGTTTTGTTTTTTGAATGTCCAGAGGACCAGACTTAGCTTTTTTGGATTTTTCTACCTGGATTATTGAGCATGCATCAGGGTATTCTAGAAAATAAATATATTTGAAAAGCTGGGGCAAGAAATGCACTGCTCCGCAGATCCAGGGAGTCCATATCTGAGCTCAAATATCCCAGGAGGTCCTGATCTGAGGTCTGATGGTCCTCATCTAGGAAAAGAAACAGTGAAGATGTCATGAGAACATAAAAGCAGTTCTTGATAACTCCTTGGTTCAGAATGTTTGCACTGACCGGCAGGTTGTTAGAGAAGTCTCTGTAGGTTGGGGGCTGGGGGTATCCAGGATTAGTGAATGCCATATCATATCTTTCCAGGCTTTGTGGGTGAGGCAGGCTTTGTGGGTGAGGGAACGAGCCTGCTGAGTGGTCGAAGTGTTGCTGGAATGAATTTCTATTGTAGATGGTAGGATCTTTTTCTGGGAATGCTGGGTTAATGAAATCTAGAAGAAACATAAATCCCCCAAACTTTTCAAGTCATGCTCTTTTATCATGCTCTTCCTTCCTTTCTATGCATCATTTGTTTTTACAATTTATTTTATTATACCTCTATGGTCTAACAACTATAGCACATCATGTTATCATCTCCCACTTGGAACTGCAGGGATGCTATGACAGGCTGCTCTTTGTCAACTTTAACTTTGCTTTTAATACCATACTTCCAGATAAACAGACAGAAAAACCACTAGACAATGGTCTTCAGCATGTATTATTCAACATGTCTTCTGGCTTCCATAAATAAATAACTTCACTAATTGACTTTTCTATGTATTTGTTCCTGTAAAGCACTTTGGCTGGCCTTGTTGCTGTTTTAAGTGCTCTATAAATAAAATGGTATGGTAAAGTGCCCTGAGACAACTTCGTTGTGATTTGGCACTATGTAAATAAACTGAATTGAATTGACTTCAGTTTGTCACCTACTTCTGGATCAGAAACTTCCTCAGTGACCAAATACAGAGTCAGAAGAGTCTGTGCTCATATCTCCCCAGCCCTCAACCATAACACCAGCTCTCCATTGGGTTGTGTGCTGAGTCCACTGCTATACACTCTATACACATGATTGCATCAGTTCCCACCCTGGTAATACCATCATCCCGTACGCTGATGACACCACCTTGATAGAACTTATAACTGCAGGTGATGAGAGAGCATACAGGGAGGGGGTTCAGAAACTGGTGGGATGGTGTACTGACAATAACTTGGTGGAACTAACACATTCAAGACAAAGGGGCAAATTGTTGATGTCTGGGGGAGGAAGTCTAGTCTGCTGCCCATCAGCATTAACAAGGAGTGAATGAAGAGCATTTCCAACTTCACTTTTCTTGGTGTCCACATGGTGGAAGACCTTAAGTGGACCTCTAAGACCACAACAGTTGTGAAGAGGACCCAGCAATATTTCAAGATGTGCAGGCACAAATAAAACAACTTACTGCCTTTAAATCCATTGCCCTGGGTATTGTTCCGGGACCACTGATAATCTTCATTCATCCACTGGTTCACCAGGTTTTCTTTCATGTCCTTTTTGCTGCAGAAACAAAAAATTTGTAAGATTTAATGTAACACTGAATTTTAAAAAAACATTAAAATAATTGTTATTTATGTCCTGACAGTTGTTTAGGATCACATTTTGGGGTTTGGGGTCACGTTTTTGATTTTGTTCATCTACATTGTGGTGTTTTGCTGGTTTTTGGATACTTTGCATATCACTTTGTATTTGTATTTCACTTTGTATTCCTCTCTTATGTTTTTCTGTGCTTGTTGTTTAAGGAAATTCTACCATTGCTGTTCATCATTCTTTAGTTTGTAGCAGGTCGCTTTCGTAAATGAGCCTTCGAGGCTCAATGAGATTTACCTGACTAAATAAAGGTTGAATGAATGAATGAATGAACATAAGCAACTCAAGGCAAAAGACTGGGCAGATGTGGCTGAGTGGTTAGAGCAGTCATCCCCCAATAGGAGAGTTGAGAGTTCGATTCCACCAGCAGTCACATGCTGAAGAGTCCCTTGGCAAGACACTGAACCCCTCATTACATCCTATGTGTCCCATTCTACAAAATCTTCTGAATCATAACTATGGACTTAAATTTGGTCAGTTGGTCCCTCAACACAACTGATAACATTTCTTCAAAAAGAAGACAGGCTGTAGGCAAGCCAATTTGCCCTGTTGGCATGCACACAGCTGGATATCTCATCGACTTGGAAGACTTGATGATGTGTCTATCTCTGCTGTCATCTGTCATCAATGTACAGTTTAAATATGTATCCATTGATATCAAAGCCAACAAGAATTACAACTCATAGTGCCACAATAATTGATAATATTTTCACAAATATAACAAATGGGGATGTGATAAGTGGTATCTTAACGACCGACTTAAAAGTCAGAGTCAGAGTCAGAGTCAGAGAGTTTTTATTGTCATTTGCACCGCATGTGGTACATGTGATGAAAACGAGATTATGTACACAGGGTCCCAGTTACATCCAACAACAAATGCAAGAGAAAAACAGTAATAACATCTAGGATTAACTAAGAAAACATCAACTAGAAATACACTAAGCCCTAATGTAGTAGAAAAACATCATTATAAACAGCAGCACGAACATGAGTCTGTATTAAGTCTGTATTAAGTGATCATTTACCAGTTTTCACAATCTATAAAAATGATCAAAGCATCACAAAAGCAGTTACAATGAAGAAAAAGATCATAAACACGTCAAAAAAAGTTTTTGAAAAATTAAAAGAGGATCTAGATAAACAAGACTGGAATGAAGTGTATGTTGATGATGTGAACATATCATATGATGAGTTTATGAATATCTTGGAAGCTCTGTATGAAAAGAATTGTGTGCAAACAAATTACACAAAGAGAAATATGGTTGACCAACCATGGATGACAAAAGGGTTGAGAAATGCTTGTAAAAAAAATATATTTGTATTCATGTTTCTTGAAATTGCGAAGTCAGAACGCTGAAGAAAAATATAAAAAGTATAAAAATAAATTAGTAGGGATTATAAGGAAACATAAGAAAGAATATTATAGTAAATTATTAGATAAAAGTAATGGTGATATGAAAGCAACATGGTGAGTAATGAATAGTGTTATGAAGAATCATAAAACAAAACCTGGTATTTCAAAATACATTAGCTCTGGCAGCCATTATGGGGGTGGGGTCTGGTAAGGTGACGGGTCGGGTGTTGTCTTGGACTATCGGGGGGTTCGGGGCCTGGGGGATTGCCGTGGGCGGGGCTGGCATTGCGCTCCCCCTGGGGCTGCTTGGGCCCGGGTGTCCTGTCCTGTCGGCAGGGCGCGGGTTGGGCCGAATCTTGGATGTCTGCTACTCTCCACCCCAGAATGAATGGGCCTACCTCCTGGGTTTGGATGTGGGCTGCCCCACGTAGGGGGCAGGTACATGTCTTGGACCTAGGGGGTATAGAGTGTGCATCGGGATTATGAATGGAACGTGTCGTTATTGTATGTCTTTCTGTGAGTGAGGGTGAGGATGAGGGTGGGTCTGAGTGAGTGTGTCTGTGTATGAATGTTTAAGTGTCAGGCTGGGACTTGGACTGCCCCCTCTCTGATACTTCTGAGGCTACTAGTGTCGCGCTCCTGCCACGTGGCCCCCTGGTGGGTGTTCCTTTGCCTGCGGGCGTGCTTGGGGCCCTCACTATCTGGGGTTGGGCGCTTGTCGGCTCGGCCTGGTGGCTGCCTGGTGGGGCTCGTGTCCTCTGGTCCTTTCGGGTCTTGGCCTGAGGGATGGGCGTCCCCGGTGCCCGGGCCTCGGTGACCGGCCCTGGGGCTACGTCAGTGCAGCGGGCTCCGGCGGGGGCCTATGAATTTGTCGCGTTTGACCCCGGGGGGTCATTGTATGTGGTCGCTGGTGGGATTCGTCCGGTTCTTCCCCTTGGTCGGATCTGGGGAGTGGGCGAGTGGCTCGTCCTGTTCGGGTGGCCCTGGGGACTCTGGGCTCGGGGTCCTTCCTGGAGTCTTGGGCTTTGATCGCCCCTTCGTCTGCCTCGGGCTTTGGGGGGACGGATCTCTGATGCTTCACAGTCGCTACTAAATGTTCTATTGGAGGAACCTTATTCACTTATGCATGCTCACAACCACACACAAATGGATGCAGGGATGTATATGTAGATATATGCAGATATGTAGATGGGTATATGAATGAATATAAATGTATATGTATGTATACTGTATATATATTTGTAGGTATGGGTATGTGTATTTATAGAAATCTACTGCAAGGTCATGAAGATTATTAGTCTTTATGCATGTATGTTTCGTTGCTGTGTTCTGTCATGTGCTTTGCAGGATTGCGGACGGAGGTTAGATGTGTTTGCAGTGTGCTCTTTTTATGGATAATTGCTGTTTTGTTGTCTTACTTTCTCTTTTCTTTCTCTCTATTAAAAAAATACATATTGGAGTGAGAGGATGGCTATAAGGTGAGAAGGGAGGCCATCTATAAATGGGAAAAAAAAATATTTTGTAAAAGACAACGATGAAGTTCATGATGAAAATGAAATTGTAAATGGATTTAATAAATATTTTGTGAATGTTGGATCAAGCCTTGCAGCTAAAATACCAAAAGTAGATAATAATGTGAGCCATTCAATTACAGGTTGTGCAAACAGTATTTTTCTAAATGGAACTAACAAAGAGGAAATAATGAATGTAGTAAAAAATCTTACAGACAAGAGATCAAAAGACTGGGTGGACATGGATATGATGTTTGTAAAGGACATAATGAGCCATGTTATTGAGCCGTTTACATACATATGTAATTTATCATTTTCAACAGGAATATTTCCAGATAATATGAAAGTAGCTAAGGTAGTTCCTCTTTTTAAAAATGGTGATAAATGTGTGTTCAACAATTATAGACCTATATCCTTGTTACCACAGTTTTCAAAAATTCTTGAAAAACTATTTGTGAACAGACTAGATCAATTTATAGATAAACAAAATATTCTAAGCAACAGTCAGTATGGGTTTAGAGCAAAAAACTCTACATCAATGGCTCTCATGGAATTAATGGAACAAATAACTACTGCTGTCGATCAAAAACAATATTGTGTCAGTATTTTTGTTGATTTAAAAAAAGCATTCGATACTATTGATCACACCATTCTCCTTGAAAAATTGAACAAATATGGTATTATTATTATTATTGTACTTCCGGCTCTTGGCGAAGCAGTTCGCTTCTCTTTCTGCTCCTCTCCTGCCCTAAAGTTTTCCTCCTCCCTGCTTTTGCATTTTTGTGTCGTCTGCAACTCTTCAGTGCTCACTCGAAGCAATTTGGAAATGGATTTAATTGCATGGGCTGTCTCCTCTATCGATAATTTTTTTCCACGAAGCGCTCCGGACCAGGAGAACCGGCGTGCCCACTCGACACGCATGCGGTTGGCTAAATTATGGACTCGTGGGGAGAGTGGAAGTTAATGTGCCTGACCGTTCTTTCAGTCGAGGACATGGAAGATCTGTGGATAATTGAAATTATGGTAGCAGGTACTCTGCTCTTTGGCTTAGGTGGAGTTTTCTGCTACTGGAAGCTGAGGAAGACTACTGCGGCGATCAACGCGCTGGCGAAACTTCCTGCTCAACAAGATTCTTTGATCCGGGCTGTGACCTCAATGAACCAGCTGTTGTTCGAGCTGAATCGCACGATGGGAACAGTGGTGGACAGCCGCGGACCTGCAGTGCGTTTTGGGACTCGTTTACAGCCGACCGGGCTACATCAGGGGGCAGACGGGGACCTGTAGCTCGGATTGAATGAAACCTCACATGATTCGGCGATTTGGACCCAGACGGCACCTGGACTTCAAGGCTGCAGTCAGAGTACACTGTAGCCTGCCCTGAAAAATAAATAAAGCAACTAATCTAATCGGGACTCAAGCAACCTTGAAAAAAGGCTGACTGCAAAACTTCTCCTGGAGTCTGAAGCTGTTGGAAAACTGTCGCCCCCCCCCCCCCCCAGAGGTCTCTGTGTGCATTCAGATGGAGCCGAGCTGAGCCCATCTGCAGACTGTGCTTATCTGAAATGATTACTCACAGACTATCTCCCTGCTATGCCACCAAAATGCAACATGTCTTTTGTCTTTATCCGTGCTGAGCTGGTAGAGTTTTTTTGACTTTATCATAGAATGTCCTAAGACAAAATGTGATAGATTCTTTTTTGAATACCAATGATTATCCGACTGTATGTTCCTTTTTTTCCATATCTGATTGTTGGCGGCGCAATTTAATTATTGCTACGGGTTTCCGTGCGTACGTCCCTCTTAGAATGGTGCGCGCGCCAATTGCAATGTTTTGTACCTCGTTGCAAATATGCCAATAAATATATATTCTATTCAATTCTATTCTATTCTATTCTATTAGAGGTCCAGCATTACAGTGGGTATCTAGCTATTTGAAAGATAGGAAACAATTTTTACAAATAAATGATGTAAGATCTGACCTCTTTAATATCACATGTGGAGTTCCCCAAGGCTCTGTACTTGGACGAAAGCTATTTATTTTATATGTGAATGACTTGGTAAATGTGTCAGGACTCCTTAAATGTGTACTTTTTGCTGATGATACCACATGTTTCTGTTTAGGTGAAGATACAGAACAAATGTTGGAATTGATAAAGACAGAATTTGTCAAAATACAAACTTGGTTTAAAATCAATAAATTATCATTAAATCTAGAAAAAACAATTTTTTTCATTCATTCAACCTTTATTTAGTCAGGTAAATCTCATTGAGCCTCGAGGGTTCATTTACAAAAGCGACCTGCAACAAACTAAAGAATGATGAACAGCAATGGTAGAATTTCCTTAATCAACAAACAACAGAAAAAAATCATAGGAGAGAAATACAAAGTGAAATGCAAAGTATCAAAACTAGCAAAACACCACAAGGTAGATGTACAAAATGTATTTAAATGTAAATGTATTTAAATGTAAATGTAATTACACGATATTCAGTAATAAAAAGAAAACTGTTGATGTTCCACTCAAAATTGAGGGTGTTGAGATTTGTAGAGTGAATGAGGTGAAGTTTTTGGGTGTTATCATTGATGACAAACTGACATGGAAACAACACATAAATTCTGTAAGAATAAAAATAGCTAAATCGATTGCAGTACTGTACAAAGTCAGAGACCTATTGAATGATAAAGCTCTGTATTTGTTGTATAACACAATCATTGTTCCACACTTAATCTATTGTATTGATGTTTGGGGGAATGCGTGTAAAACAATCACAAAGCCTATTTTTGTATTACAGAAAAGAGCTGTAAGAATTATCACTAGAAAACATTACCGTCATCCATCAAGTACATTATTTTATCAACTGAAGTTATTGAAGTTCCATGATTTGGTAGACTATAATATTTTATCAGTTATGTATAGGGCTCAAAATAATGCATTACCTTTAAATATCCAAATTAATGCTGGGAAAGTTAAAGCGTTAACTCATGAGATTAATGTAAAATGATTAATCAGTTAATATTATAAAAATGAAGATTAATCTCGCTTTCAGTCTAGTGGGGGCAGTAATGCGCTTAAAGTCGTTTGCCAACCGCCAGCAGAAGAAGAGAGCAGCTCGCCTCCCGTGCAACTGAGGTTACAATAAATGTGACTGTAAATATGTTACACAAGTGGACTTTAGGTTCATTTGAAATGCAGAAAAAAAGTTTAGCGCTGTCATCTGAAAATGTTAACAAGTTAGTCTGCCTAAGTGACTGGTTGAAGGTTGAGTACGTTACGATAAATGTGACTGTAAATATGTTACACAAGTGGACTTTAGGTTCAATTGAAATGCAGAAAAAATGTTTTTCTATATATGTATATTGTGGGCTTACTCTATTGTTTACATGTTATAAATTGTTTGAAACATTACTTCTTTAAACCTTGCAGAGTATGAAAAACAGGTTTGAGACAATAAAACGTTTTCTTCAACATTTTATTGAACACCGTCATACTTACATTTCAAGCATACAAAGTTACCGGTAAGCATTGTGATTAATCTGATTAATCTGATTAATCACAGTCCCCAGAGTGTGATTAATCAGATTAAAATTTTTAATCTTTTCCCAGCACTAATCCAAATGCATTTTGTTAAAAGACAAAGTTGTTATAATCTTAAGGGGACAGAGATATTTGTAAAACCATAATTCAGAACTAGTTTGAAGGGACGTTCT
The DNA here is from genome assembly GCA_038048925.1 of Garcialebias charrua. Classification (NCBI taxonomy): domain Eukaryota; kingdom Metazoa; phylum Chordata; class Actinopteri; order Cyprinodontiformes; family Rivulidae; genus Garcialebias; species Garcialebias charrua. The sequence goes on from JBBPBX010001347.1 coordinate 92,765, forward strand.
ACCTCAATCCAGGGAATTAGATTATGGAATGGCTTGGAGAATGTAGTTAAAAATGCCAAGTCAATATTTACATTTAAGAAAATGATCAAAACAAATTTGTAAAAAAAAAATGAAGTAGCGTAATGTGTATTGTATTAGTTAGAAAATTAGAAAGAGTTAGTCATTTTGTACTGTTGGTTGAATATCATTATTGTTTAATCTGATTTTTTGAAAAAAGGGGCAGATATAATAAGATTTATTCTTCTTTCTGCTACCTTTCATTTTTTTATATTTTGTACATTATCATTTATGGGATTGTCTTGTATTGTGTTTCTTTTGTAAAAAATGAACAAATTTAATAAACATAAACATCTGTGGATCTTAAGGACACATGTTTAATTGGATTCATGATAACTGGTTCCTGCTTTTTGGATTCAGCTGGTTTCTGGTCTATCAACAAAGAAGGAAGTCGTTGGCAGCAAAAACGGACCTGGTCAGGCTGCCTGCCGTATATGATGGCTTTGTTCATGTCTCGAAAACCCAGACTTTTGGCAGAATGGATCAGATCTCAGGGATTATTCGCAGGCACGTTCCATTGGTATGGTAATTTAATTAGAAAATTTCAGAAGTGAGTGGACCAACACAGACTGAAGGTAGATGTCATTAAGGTTCTTTCTGTCCCCAAAACAATTGTGTTTGTGTAAATTTTGGCTCCCTGACTGGCCTTGACAGGCCGTCTTATCTCAACATGCCTGGAAAAGTTTTGTAAACCTGACGCTCTCTCTCCCCCTCCCAACCCTTCTATTGAGGAATTCCACAGACTTTTCTGAGGTGCCCAGCTGAATAAACATCCTGTCATCATTTCAGGACTCTGAGGCCCTGTTTACACGGACACTGTGTGGGGGAAACGCAACTTTTGGGTATGTTAATTAGGTTGAAAGTTTTGCGTTGACATGGGCGAATTCTGTGGATACGACTCTCTCCCCCCCACCCCGTACTCATGAATTTACTGTAGTTACCATGCTGGGCCATTAGATGGCGCTGTGATTTTTGGAACCTTCACTACTGCGCACGCGTGCCACTGCTGCCTGAGGTAAACAAACAGAGCACACGAGGCAGCCTGTTTTCCTCTCTGGCTAAAAGTTCAGCTAAACTACAAGTTGTTGTCAACAAGTTAACAACAAGTTAAAGCTGGAATTTGGATAAGAGTCAACAGATTTGACACCAAGTGTGGGACCTGCTTCATCTGCGCACCAGTTGCTGACTGGACCGTCCGGAACCGAGTCAACATGTCTGACTTTAGTCCGTGAGAATCAGCTGATTTACAGCAGCGCTACAAGGTAAACCATGTTCTTAATAATGTTTCCTTGTGTTTAGTTCGATCACAGAACAACCAACTGAGGTTTTATTTTTATTTTTTTCCTGCGAGGTCGAAGCTGTTCCACGAAGCGGACCGGCGGTTCGGATGTGGGTCCAGTTTCCACCAGGATGAACAACAGAGTCCAGTTCATTAAAGTTCGGTTAACGTGTTTTTAAAAGTGTTCAATTTAATTCTCAGTGTTTGTGACATGAGTTTGTGGTGTTGAATAAATAAATAAATTAAAAATCAACCTGGTGTCTTCATTTTCAGCAGCATGTTAGGCATGACGTAACGAGTCCAGATAGCTTCATTTAGCTCAGATAAATTTAAATATCTCCCACGCTAACATAAATACTGTTTATTATTGTTAAACTGTTAATATATAGCACATTTAGTATGTTATAGTGCAGCGTGACACGTGAAATGTCCGACTGCCTCGTTAACAGACAACTGGATCCAGGCAGCTGCTCTCTTCCAACACAGATGCAGGTAAGGTGTAGAATAATTAAATATGAGAATCAAAATATATTCCATCAGCTATAGTTCAGAAAGTGGTGCGTGTGTCCACTGTCCAGTCCACCGCCATTGTTAAAATGCCGGCTGTCTGCGCGTGCGTGCTGCGTGCATGTGTTCAAACAAAAGCTCCACGGGAGATGTTTACATTATCAACGGGGGGTCAGCGAAAAACTTCCACCTTGAGAGCAGGGTCAGAAAAGTATCGGTGTCATCGAGGGGGGCCAGCAGCGTCGTGTAGGCGATAAGCAAAGTCGCAAAGAGAAAGTAGCGGTTACACTCAAAATACGCGCCGTGTAAACTGGCCCTTAGTGTTTTTATAAATGCTGATAGAGAAGCAAGGGGACTATAGTTTTTTTCAGAGATTACTTGTCTAACACCAGTCTGTCAGTAGATAGTGACAGAGTGAAGAAATATGTTAAAAATATATTGTTAGAAAAGTTACAGACTGCACTACAAAGTTACATAGTGCAGCTTTAACGGCGGGTCACTGGGTTTTTAGAAATGCTTGTAGTACCCCCGGGAGAAGCCAGAGGACTATAGTTTTTTTCAGAGATTACCTGTCTAACATCAGTCTGTCAGGAGATAGTGTGAAGAAATATGTTAAAAATATATTTTTAGAAAAGTTACATATAGCAGCTTAAAGGATCAGTATGTAAGTTATTTTTTTAACATATTTCTTCACTCTGCCACTATTTTATGATAGATAGATGTTTGACAAGTAATCTCTGAAAAAACTATAGTCCTCTGGCATCTCCCGGTGGTAATAAAAGCATTTATAAAAACCCACAGTGACCAGCCGTTAACCAGCCAATAAAAACAGAGTTTTGTTCATGTGGGTGGGGTGTCAGCTTCACACAGCTCATCCCCCGCCTGTCCCAACCTGCAGCGCTGGGAGGAGGAGGAGCTAAGGAGGCGGAGTTTCAGGTCAGCCAGTGTTTTGGTCATACAGAAATCGCAGATAGCAGCTTTAAGAGTAGCCTAAACATTTTTTTAAATAATATCTTTTAAAAATGATAAATGTTGTCTTTGGTGCCTGTTTGTTTTCCAGTTGTATTAGTGTGTGTGAATGACAGACATTAACATAAAACACTTTGTAGAACGGTGCTTTATGAAGTTCAGTCCGTTTCTATCAGTTGACCGGCAGTTCTGCCACATCCAATATGGCGGCCGCTCCGACGTACCTCTCAACGAGGTGTCCACCATAGATATCATATATAGAACATAATATCTATGGTGTCCACTGCCTCACCAGTTCTCTGTGATCACCCTGGCTGATGACAATAGCCAATAAGTTATGGAGAAAAGTCAGAGGAGCTTTGCTATGAAATAATGATGAATGATTGTTTGAAATGTTTTCAGTAGGTTAACTCAGAAACCGCCGATCTGACTCCAAATCAGGCCAAATTATCCCCACCCGCCCAAAGCTATTTTGAATGAAAACCGCACAACTGGCGGTAAACCGCCCAATCTGGCAACACTGGGGGGGGGGGGAGCGCAGCAGCGCCCGCACAGAGCCTCCATTCTCCGGCTCTGCTCGGTATCGCGCTCCGGAGCACGTCCCCGTGCGCCACTACTACAAACACTACGGTACCGTGCAACACTGCCTGGAAAAAAAAAAAAACTCTTCCCCGCTGCTGTTCGTGATGACGTCATCGTGCTGCAGGAGGACGCGAGCAGCTAAAAACCTCCCGGGTCCACTCAGCACCTGCCACACATCTGGACTGGACTGTTTTACTGGAAAGACTTCAACACAAAGGTAAAAAGTCAACTTTTATTTTCCCAACTAGGGGATTTATTTTCATACAGAGTGTAAATGTTTAAACATAAGTTGACATAACTTACAGAAATGCTTTAAAATAGGAGGAATAAGAACTGCTGCTGTATTTTTTTAAATATACAGATAAGCTGCTCTTCAGCAGCTCCATCACTTTTAGCTCATATATAAGCTGAAGTTGAGCAGAGACCGAGGAAGTGAAGGGA